>PVKS010006198.1:62881-80086 GCA_004027875.1 Aplodontia rufa
TTTTTTTTTTAAAGAGAGGGACAGTGAGAGAGAGAGAGAAACAACTTTATTTAGTTTTTTACATGGCTTTAGTTACTCCAACACTCAGTTGTGTACGTGGTGCTGGGGTTTGAACCCAGGTCCTCGTGCTTGCCAGGCAAGCACCGAAACCGCTGAGCCACCGCTCCAGCCCCCACACTCATTGATTTTTGACTGTAATTCTTTCACTTGAGGAGTCTTGTTGAGGAAGTCGTTGCCAATTCCCATATGTTGGAGCTTTGGTCCTAATTTTTCTTCTAGCAGTTGTATGGTAGCTGGTTTAATTCCTAATTCCTTGATCCAGCTAGATTTGATTTTTGTGTGAAATTCACTCTTAAAAGGCAGATTTAGGTTTGGTTCTAGCCAGAGCTAAATCCAGGTTCTCCCTGTGTGCTGGCAAAAGATGTCCTCAGCAGCATAAGGGGCACCATCCTGTCATCGGATTCAAACAGTAACAACAAAAGCCTGGAATTTGAATCTCACTAGCGACCTAGGTCACAGCCCAACCCTGAACCTGGCGAGCCTGGCCTGTGTCCTAGGCCCATTCATAGGCGGAGGGGTCTGTCACGCTAGACCTTTGAGTCCCACTGTCCAGTGGGCATTGGTCTGATCTGCCCCCCTGCCCGCAGATCAACGATGAGAGCGAGCTGGAGGCCCTGTGCGCCGAGATGGCCTCGCAGCACCTGGCTACCGAGAGCCCTGACGGCCCCAGCAAGCCCTGTTGCAGGTTCACCTACCTGACCATGACGGGCGAGGAGGTGGAGCTGTGCAGCCGTGGCCGACACATCCCCGTGGCGTGAGTGCCCACAGGGAGGGTGTGACAGCAGCACCGGGCCTGGCCTCGTGGCCTGTGGGGATTTCACAAGGGAGGGATATGAGGTAGGACAGTAGGCATCGAGAAGCTGAAGACACTTCTGAAGGGGAGGAACATGCTGAGCTGCCAGGACAGGAAAACCTGGGCACGGGGACTGGGGCCTCTGAGTGGGTGTGGCCCCCAGGTGCAAGAGCCCCCCCCCCATCAGCCTCCTGCGTCTTCTTCCTCTTGCTGGCAGATGGGAGAACAAGGACATCTATGCGGCAGCCATCCGGAGCCTGCGGCTGCGGGAGCTCCAGAACGCAGAGTGTGTGACGGCCGTGCGGGCCGGCCTGGGCTCCATCATCCCTCTGCAGCTGCTCACCACGCTCAGCCCCCTGGAGATGGAGCTGCGCACCTGTGGCCTCCCTTACATCAACCTCGAGTTCCTGAAGGTAGGCAGCACAGGGCCAAGCTGGCCAACCTGCCACCCCGAGTCACCCAGTAGCCACAGCCTGACTCAGCACTGTCCTCACCATGCACTGTGTCATTGTTATCGTCATAACTACCCTGAGCTTGTGGCCCATGTGCAGATCCCAGGGCTGGGAGGCAGCAAGTCAGCAGTATCCTGGCCGACCCTCATCCTGGGTCTCTCCTCCCCAGGCCCACACCATGTACCAAGTGGGGCTGATGGAGACGGACCAACACATCGAGTTCTTCTGGGGGGCCCTAGAGACGTTCACCCAGGAGGAGCTGTGCAGGTTCATCAAGTTTGCCTGCAACCAGGAGCGCATCCCGTTCACCTGCCCTTGCAAAGACGGGGGCCCTGACACAGCCCACGTGCCCCCCTACCCCATGAAGATCGCCCCCCCAGATGGCACAGCAGGTACTGACTCCCCCGCTCCTGTCCAAGTAGGGACACTCAGGCCCTTGGCTCTTTGGAACCAGGGCTGCCAGGACCTGCATGAACAACAAACAGGGCTCCACAGACCAAAGTCCAAAACATAGTGAGGGAAGGGCCAGGTAGGGACCATGGCAGCATGCATCTGATGTCAGGGATCTTCCAGTATTTTCAAAGAAACTGAAAACCCAGAACTTAATATCCCAAATTTTTTTGGTGGGGTTGGGGGGCTAAGCTCGGGGAGTCGCTCGTGCTAGTCAAGCACTCTATACTATTGAGCCACGTCCCAGCCCCTAAACTCCTAACTTTTAAATGCAGAAAAATAATTATATTTAAAAAAAAAAACTCTTTGCTGGCCTAACCAACCTGTGTGCAGCCAGATTTCTAGGCCCTCAGCACCCCTCACTCCCCTGGGCCTCCGCGGCTGCAGCCCCCTCCCACTAACGCTGGCCTGATGCTTCCTAGGTTCCCCCGACTCTCGCTACATCCGCGTGGAGACCTGCATGTTCATGGTCAAGCTGCCCCAGTACTCCTCTCTGGAAATCATGCTGGAGAAACTGCGCTGTGCCATTCACTACCGGGAAGACCCCCTGAGTGGCTGATGGGAACCAGCCCCGAGAGTCAGCCCATCACCAGGGCACTCACTGTGCCAGCCTGGGGAGCCCGCTGCTGCGGGCACGTCCCTCCAGGGCCCAGCGTGAGGAGTTGGCAATGTTTCGCTTCTGAACTCTCGTCCACGGTCCAGGCCTCCTGGAAGACTTAACCTTTTGTATTTGTCCGTTTTGTGGTGGGTTGGTTCTTTTGCTGCCTGTTTGTGGTACATTTGTAGGATAGTTTACTTCCCAAACAGTTGGTGTCTAATTTGATCTTCCTGGACGTTGTCTCTCATGGCTCCCAGATTCTGATGCCATATGGCCTCTGCTGGTTCCTCATCACAGGACCGTGCGGCAGGAGGCTAGGGAAGGTGTCCTGTTCTCTCTGCTGAGCGTCCACAAATGCCTGTGGCCAGCCCTGCCCACTTGCCTCAGGCAGGCATCTCTCTGAGGCAGCTCCTGCAGGCTTCCTTCCATCTGGAAATGGTTGGGCCAGTGCCCTCACATGCAGGAGACTCATTAACACAGGGAGCTTTGTGTTAATCCTGCTTTAGATTCTGGTTCTGGGCGTGAGCCCACAGTGGCTCCTGTCTCCCACCCAGACAACCCGATCTGCTGCCTGTCCAACAGTTTCCCCTGGACTGCACAGGAGCAGGAGACGCAGGGACATTCCTGGCGTTAGTTCAGAGACAGTCTGGGTGCGTCCCAGCTGCGGGAGTTGAGGGACATTCAGAGCTGGAGGGATGGTGCTTGAGTGGGGCCTCTTCTGAGACTGACTGACTAGAAAGCACACGATTCAGGCCTGTCCCACTTTTGTGCTCAGAAATGACCCTTCCTCACCACAGTGGGGTAAGGAGCAGCGGAAAGGGCTGCAGGCCCAATTTTAAGACTGTCTGAGGTGCTCTGCTCAATTCAGGGTCTGCTTCAGCAACTCAGACCTTCAAGTCCAGATGGAGTCTCCAGGGGGTCCCTCTGCCCCCCTGGCTGGCCCTCCCTACATCCCTCACACCCAAGTAAGTGTGTGCGCCAGGGCTGAGCTGCCTCCAGGCTCACCCACTGCCCTAGTACTTTTGTGCCCCACACAAGTCTTTGTCCAATGGTACTTTGTTCAAGAGCAGCACATGCCATCTTGTTGGACACTGTCATTTTGGGCCTTGCCAGTTCTCAGAAAACTGCAGCGCTGTATTTATTGTATGATATTGTGCATATGGGAAGCCGTGCGCGAGTGCTGTCTGGAAGCTTCGGCGTGCAGACGCTGGCTGAGAAAGGGGGTTTGCTCCTCTTCTCTGCCATGGCTGCAGCCTGTTGGAAGCTGTGTGGCTTTAGGGTTAGAGCCATTAGCACCCATCTCCTCCCTGTTATGCTTAGGAAATGCAGTAAGGAGTGTTTCAGGAAACACCCCCGACCCAAGGGCAAGACAAAGCTACCATCAGTGGTGTGAAGCTGATCAGTCACAGGTGATCCCGGAGTTGCCCCTAGAGGCGGGTGCCCACAAAGCAGGTCCCTGCTCCAAAAGGAAGATGGTGGGCTACTGCCTCCCTGGGGCCACAGCCCCCTTGATGGGAGGTTACATCAGGAACATATTCCTGACAACAAGGATCCTCTTATTTCTGCATAATGAACGAGCCTTTGAAGGTGGTTTTTCCTCCCTTACCTCTCTCTGAATTCTTGGTTCCCTCCAATCCTCATCCCTTGAATGGACTTGGGTTTCTGCCAGCTACCTCCCCAGAAGGGGTTCAAGGAAGCTTCTGTTGGCCCATCACTCGATCATATGACAGCTGTGAGTAAGATATCTGCTGCTATCTCAGCTGCTTCTCCCAGAGAGCACATTGAGGTCCAGAAAGATCCAAACTTTGGCCCTAAAAATATGTGCTGTAAAGTTACTTGATGTATATTTATTATAGTTATTTATGGTTGCATTTAACAGACTTTTCATTCAACCTGATGCTATTTACACTATGCTGTGTAAAGGAAGCTCACTACAGGAAAAAGTCTCACCAATAAATAACCTTCATCTAATTCTGACTCACCCTAAGAGCGTGTGATCATGTACTCTTGCTGAGCAAGTTCAAAGGCTGACATGCTCGGCTGGCTCTGATACTTAAGTGCCGCCAAGTGGCTAGGAATTAAAATGTTTCTAATTATTATGGTCTCTGCACTTGATGTGATTATTCCTTCATTACGAGTCTGTGAGCTTTTCATGTAGAAAGTACGATTGAAGGGATGGAAGGCCAAGACCAAAGCTCAACTACTCCATGCGTTCTCTGACCTGGCAGCTGGTCTATGGTCTTGTGCCTGGTTTAGGGATTTCCTAAAAATGGATTGTTGTACTGGAAGATTCTGGATTGTTCCCAGCCACAGCCCTCCTTTAGGAGCAGAGACCTCAGCCCTGCCGCCCACAATTAGCAGCCACCCCCACCCCTGCCTCTTTAAATTTTTTTTTTAAGAGGGACAGTTGAGAGAAAGAAACAACTTCACCTAGTTTTTCTTGTGGCTTTTGTTGCTCCAAGAATTTGCTGTGGGGGCTGGAGTGTGGCTCGGCGGTTTCGGCACTTGCCTGGCAAGCACGAGGACCCAGGTTGAAACCCCAGCACCACGTACACAACTGAGTGTTGGAGCAATGAAGGCCATGTGAAAAACTAAATAAAGTTGTTTCTCTCTTTCTCTGTCTCTCTCACTGTCCCTCTCTCTTAAAAAAAAAAAAAAAAAGAAAGAAAGAAAAAAAGAATTTGCTGTGTATGAGGTGCTGGCATTCGAAATCACATACTCACAGCATTCCGGGCAAGCGCTATAACCCCTGAGCCACATCCCCAGCCCCTCTCTCTTTTTTTAATACCAGGGATTGAACCCAGGGGCACTTAACCCCTGAGCCACATCCCCAGCCCTTTTTTTGAGACAGGGTTGCGCTAAGTTGCTGGGGCTGGCTTTGAACTTGCGATCTTCCTGCTCCAGCCACCTTAGCAGTTGGGATGACAGACTTATGCCACTCAGCCCTCTTCTTGCACAGATGTCTCCTGCCTCCAGGGAGCCGCCACTTATCCCTGGGAGAACCCAAGGCAGTTCTCTGCTCCCCTCCTGCTGCTTGGGAGTCCTCATCCACATCACTTCCTGTTTGACCTCTCAACTCCGTTTTTTTTTTACTGTTTTGTTTTTTTAAAAGAAGAGACAAAGTGAGAATCTATTTTTTTTTTCTATCTGGCCTTTGTTTCTCTGACAGTTGTGTACGTGGTGCTGGGGTTCGAACCCGGGTCCTCATGTGTGCCAGGCAAGCGCTCCAACCACTGAGCCACTGCTCTAGCCCCTCAACTCCATCCTTCTTGTACTTAATAAATGCTAAGTGTTAGAAGATTCCAAAATTGTCTTTATTATAAGAAACGCAAGGATGAAGAACAGGCAGCTTTTCTGACTTGTCACCACTCCCAGCAGAACCTGTCAGGCTTGAGAAGCCAGACAAAGAGGCCTAAGCTCTGAGGATATGCTGCATCCATCTCCGTGGGCTGCCTCTTGAAAATTACGTCTATTCAAAAAGGATGCCATTCAATGAGAAAACACTGAACCTTATTAGTCAGCAGAGAAACAAATACAGATTAAAATCACAATGACATACAACAACCAAAAGGGGTAGAAAGACAATCGCTTGATTAGAGAAGGTATGGAGCAAACAACTTGCACCCCCTGCTTGTGGCAAAGCAGCTTACAGCTATTTCTGGAAAACTCTTGACGCTGCCCACTATATTATTCCCTACATCCAGCAAGTCCACTGCTAGGTGGAAACCAGATATATACCCGGCATTCACCAAAAGACACGAGAAAATGTATCAGAGTACTAACAGTCACAGCCCAAACTAAAGTCCTTGAAGAGTGGAGAACCAGACTGAAAACCTGGGCAAAATCAAAATCTACTGACCATCCCAACTCCTTTCCCAGCCCCACACTGGATTAGTGCAGCAGACCAGGAGGCCTCTGAACTAACCGAGTGAATACAGAAATGGCATCTGGGGATCGTTAGGGAAGGTAAATGCCCGCTGATTGCCCTATGGTAAAAGTTGAAAAGCTCTGGAGTACCACACTCAGACCTACACAAGCAGGAAGGAAGCATCAGAGGGTAGAGGCAAAGTCTACAACAGGGAATGCAAAATAAAAAAAGGGCTGGGGATGTGGCTCAGTGGTTAAGCGCTCCTGGGTTCAATCCCTTTTATCAAAAAAAGAAAAGAAAAAAACAACTAAAGTATGTAAGGAAGGCATGAAAAACATAACCCAAATTCAATATCTTGAAATGAAAAATCACTGAATAAATTAACAGCAGGCTAAGGATGCAGACGATTTAATAAATCTATAACCAAGAAGCAATAGAAACGATGCAGCTGAATGCAACAAAAAGAATCAAAACCAGTGAAAAGAGTATCAGTAAACTATGGGGCAGCTTCATGTGGTTTAATATATGAGAGGAAAGAAAATGAGAAAACTAAAGAAATAGCTGGGGCTGGAGCCATGGTTCAGCGGTTGAATACCCCTGGGTTCAATCCGGTGATAATAAAATGAAAAATGTAAATGGTCGTAAGTCCCAATTAAAAGGCAGAAATGGTCAGATTGGGGCCGAAGCAAATAACAAATTAAAAAAGCAAAAGGGGCTGGAATTATGGCTCAATGGTATTATGCATGAGGTTCCTGGGTTCAGTCCCAAGCAGCACAAAAAATATTTAGACGCTGCCTATAAGAAAAATAATGGGGTGGGTTTCTAGAGTGGTGGCTCGGCTGTTATAGCACTTGTCTAGCATGTATGAAGACCCAGGTTCAAGCCCTAGCACCTCTTATGCAACGAAGGTTGAAGTGTCGGAGCAATGAAAGCCCCATGAAAAGCTAAATAAAGTTGATGTTTCTTCTCTCACTGTTCCTCTGTTTAAAAAAAAAGAAAAACAGTTTAGCCAGGCACAATGGTGCACACCTGTAATCCCAGCGACTCAGGAGACTGAGGCAGAAGGATCGCAAGTTCAAAACCAGCCTCAGAAACTTAGCCAGGCCCTGACTCAAAAAATGTTTTGGGGTGCTGGAGTAGTGGCTCAGCAGTTATGGCACTTGCAGGTTCGAACCCCAGCAACACATCCACATACACGATGAAGTGTTAGAATAACAAAAGCCACATGACAAACTAAAATTGATTCTCACTATCCCTCTTAAAAAAAAAAAACAAAAAAGGTAGGTTTGGGGATGTGGCTCAGTGGTTGAGTGAGCACACCTGGATTCAAATGTCAGTACCAAGAAAAATAAAACTAAATATATAGACACAAATGGGATAAAAACAAAAGTGGGGGAGATACTAATACTAACCAGAAGAGGAACTGGAGCGGTGGCTCAGTGGTTGTGGCGCTTGTCTGGCATGCACAAGGACACAAGTTCAAACCCCAGGGCCACGTACACAAGGAAGTGTCAGAGCAACGAAAGTCATGTGAAAAACTAAATAAAATTGATTCTCTCTCTCTCATTGTCCCTCTCTCTAAAAAGAAGAAATTTGGAGTGGCTATATTAAAGTATATTTCAGAGCATCATTATTACAAGGAATACAGAGGATCATTTCATAATAATGGAGCCAATTAAACAAGAGAGCTATCATAAAATGTTTGTGGCTACTGACAAGATTTCAAATAATAAAACACAACTGACAAAATTATCAGGAAAATGACAACCATCAATTATAATAAGTTATACCCTAATAATTGATAGAACAAATAAATAGAAAACCACTAAGAAGCAGGTCATAGTGGTACACACTTCTCATCCTCAGTGGCTTGGCAGGCTGAGGCAGGATCACAAGTTCAAAGCCAGCCTCAGCAACTTAAGCAAGACCCTGTCTCAAAATGAAAAAGAAAAAGGGCTGAAGATTTGGCTCAGTGGTGAAACATCACTGGGTTCAATGCCTGGCACCAAAAAAAAAAAAAAAAAAAACACAAAAGAGTTGGGGTAAATATAAAAGTTCAACATGAGGAATAAGAGAGGTGACATTACAGATTTTATAGATTTTTTTAAAATAAGGAAGTATTCAGACTTTTTTGATAAAGTCAGTAACTTAATAAAATGGACAAATTCCTTGGAAGATAAAACAACTAAAGTTAACTCAAAAGAAACAGGTAAAATTAACTGAAAATGGCCCTATATCTATTGAAACTGATACAAGATAGCACTTTTCATGAAGTGTCATTATTAGGAACAAGACAATAATGCCTTCTATTCAACATTGTTACTGGACTTTCAGGCCATTTTCTTTCAGAAAAAGAAGAAAGAAATTCAAGGCTCACAGACTGAAAAGGCACAGGTAAAATCATCTTTATTTGCAGACGGTATGATCATGTATACAGAAAAGCTAATAGAATCTACAAAAAAAGCTACTACAGTTCAGCAAGGTTGCAGGATTCAAAGGACTATATATATATATATATAAAAAAAAATCAACCCAGGTGTGGTGGTGCACACCTGTAATCTCAGCTACTTGGGAGGCTGAGGCAGGAGAACCTTAAGTTTGAGGCCAGCCTTGACAACTTAGTGAGACCCTGTTTCTAAATGAAAGAAAAAAAAAAAAAAAGACTAGGGGTGTAGCTCAGTGTGTTCAAAACCCAGTACGCGGGAGGGAGGGAAGAAGAAAGGAAAGTTATCCAGCCCTCAGTGTATCCCTTTCGTGGTCTGGTTTCTTCCTCTAAGGATGATTCTTTTCAGAGTCCTGGCTCCGCCAAGAATTAGCTAGACAGTCTTATGTAAGTGAATACTGTTATCTGTGTCTCAAGTCGCACCTAGGAAATGCTACAATTCTTTCCACTCTCTCCCACTCCACCGCCACCACCAACAGGTTGCTGAGAAAACAAATGAGCTCAAAATGACCTATGGTGCTAGATGGTCCTGTGTAAACCAGGAAGTACGGAGAGGGAATGGCTAATCCTAAAGCTCAACTATTCAGGATCAGGGCTTTTGAAGAATCTGCCTTTTTCTGTTCAGTCGGAGGCAGCCCCTCATTCCCGTCATTGCCAAAACCACAGAAAGCCTGTCTTCAAAAAGTCCAATTTAAGAGATGAGAACAGTATATCCTGAATGTCTGAAGCACTATGAGAATAAGCTCACCCTGGAGCTGCGGTCTCTACAGAGCACAGGAGAACGAACAACAAGACTTAGCTGAGCTCCAAGTACAAACTTTATTTCTATTACAAGGAAGTTTATAATTATAATAGTAAAATAAGAAGGGAAAGGGGCTCTAATACTTGGTTTTCAGAGCAAGTGTGGGACTGGGGCCTTAATCCTGATCAGGGCAGAGCCTAGCATGGCCCTGGTAGGAGCAGGAAGCCCTTAGCCCTCCCCATTAGAGGGCAGTGAGGACAAAGCAGTCACCATACCCACGAAGAGCACAAGGCAGTGATGCCAAACGACACGGAAGCAGCTTGAAACACGGCCCCTGGTCCACACACCTCCAGCTAACTCTTCCAAAGGCCTTGTTCCTAACATATTGCAACTGGCCTGAGCACTTGTAACAGAGCCTCTGTACACACCCCAGAGCCCAGAGTCTGGAGTGAGCAGGGGCAATACGCAGGAGAGGGTGCCCAGGAGCTGCTGATTTAGGACCCCACAGGTAAGAGAATCATTCACTGATGGGAACCAGATTTCCAGAACCCTCCACTCCTTCCACCAGGACCACAAAGCACCAAGAAGCAGTGGTGATGGTATTTTAAAAGGTGGAGCCCTGGTGGGCTGAGAGGTCATTATCTGTATTTCGATGCTACCCAAAAGTGGCAGCTAAGGCTGAAACAATGCCAACAGCCTCCCTGCTAACCCTCCCTCAAACCCCCAAACTCCCACAGCACAATCTCAAAAGACACAAAATGGCCATAACCTAGGAAAAGTGAAAATCCAGAAAATCTTCCCTGCCTAAAGAGCCAAGAGGCGGGGCCTGCACCAAGGCAAGGGCTGCTATGCATAGGTCGGATCAAGGCGAGGGTCTCTGCTGACACCACTACTCCTCCTCCTCTTCCTCCTCGGCATCCCCAGCTCCCTGCTGCTTCGGGGGCTTTGCCTGTTGAACAACACAAATGAAGTTTTCCACAGGAAGTGAAAGAGCACTCTCCTCCCCCAGCCCTGAAGGAGACTCCCTTCAGAAACTCCCACAGAAACATTTTGGTGAGGAGATTTCTATGCGAGCTCCCACAGAAGCCTCCTCACCAAAAGAACAACCTTTAGGCCACAACCAGTAACTGCCAGCAACGTTTCTGACTTCAGAAGTTCACCATCCCCACCTATGTGAGAGTTGTCCCTGAGCACTAGGAATAGGATTCCAGGTTACCTTTGCAGTTCTGTTGCGGAAGTTGGTGGCTGCAGGGGTGACCCGGGAGCTTCTGCCACCTTCACTCCTACCACTGAAAGAACAGGATTAGAAACTAGTTCCTGAAAAGCCCCTGAGAAAAGGTCCAAAATCTCATAGGGAACAAACAGCAGACAAAGCAAACCAACAAAACACCTCATGGACTTAGGGCATCATGATGCACGCCTCCAACCCCAGTGAGCCATGAGGCCGAAGCAGAAGATCCCAAGTTCAAGGTCAGCCTGGGCAACTTAGTGAGACTCTGACTCACAATAAAAATGCTCGGTGGTAAAGAGACCCTGGGTTCAACCCCCAGAATCACAAAAGATAACAAAATACGGATATGGACAAAAATCCAAACTCCTCCCCATGGCACTGAGGACACATTTCAGTAGTAGAGTAAATGTTTAACTTGCATGAGGCCATGGAGTCAATCATGGGCAAAAACAGAAAAACAAAACAGGACACACTCCCCCTTCCCATGAACTGCAGTCTTAAGCAGGCTGGACCAGTATGACCAAATCTTTTGCCCAAATTCTCTTCAGCTACTCTGAAGTTACATTCTCAGGTCAGGGTACAGATTCTTACCTAGCTCCATATCTCCCAGCAGGCCCAACAGGGAAAGAGGACACAAGGTATTCTGGGCAGAGATTGCGAACTGTATGAATCCCTGGAGCATGCCCAGTGTCCATGGCCCCATTCTGGCTGCTTCTATTCCACCCTCGGATATCCTGGCCGTCTGAGTTGTTGAGCTTCAGTACTCGAGGAGGGGTGGGCTGGCCCCCAGGGGTAGGACCTGACATTGGTTTTGACAGTCGGTTACAGGTAGCTGTTATGTTATTAATGGGTCTGCTAGGTGGCAGAGGGTAGATGGGTCCTTTAGCTATTTCCTGCTTGATGTCATCCACGTAGCCAGAAGACAGTTCCCCTGGGAAGAGAAAATAGTTACAGCTTTAGGGAAAAGCATGCTCTTGCTATTAGTGATAGAACCAGGGTAAAACCGAAAATTCCAGAAAGAAGATAACTGCTCACCCCTAAAGACTGCTGGAGCCCATGACCCCAGAGAGAATCAGGAACACTTTGTGAACTTCATACATTGATTACCTGAGTTCTCAAATGTGGATAGTTATGCAAGTAAACCTTGAAAAAGAATTTCTAATTTTTCTTTTTCCTTTTTGTACCAGGGATTGAACAGAGGACACAGTGCCACTCAACCACTGAGCCACATCTCCAGGCCTTTTTAAAATTTTTTACTTTGAGACAAGGCACTAAGTTGCAGAAACTGTCCTCAAACTTAAAATCCTCCTGCCTCAGCCTCCTGAAATGCTGGGATTATAGGTATGTGCCACCTTCTAATTGGTTTTGAAGTTATATGTTTCAAAAAAAGTTTACTTGCTTAGTCATGAGACTCCTAAGTAATAATAATACAGTAGACACAGGAGATCTATAGGTTATTATAAGCTCTGACTATAACTGTGTCTCATGGCTGTCCTTAAAGCTATTACCCTATCAATCTATACTTAGGACAGCTTAGACTAACGTAGAACCACAGCCAGATGCAGAAGAGTTCCCCAGGAGACTCCTACTGGGCTTGGTAATTCAAAATTCAGGTAACCCCAATGGAGCAGCAGATGAGAAGTGGTAAGCAGGCCCAAGTTAGCAGTGGGCCTATGGATGTGGCCAAATCCTGGCTAATACCCTGGTGTCTGACACGCCTCCTGGGCAGCTCTGGTGAGGTCTCTTGAGGCTGGGAATGCTGTCTAGGAATCCCCTCGATCACATGGTTGTTTGCTGTAGCTGGGCGTTGGTCACACTGGTCCTAAACAAGAAAAGTCAGAATTAGAACCTCAGAACTTAGAGCAGAGGAAAGAAAGGGAAGAACAAGAGGCTGGGTGATCACACCCCACCTAGAGGGGTTCTCTGACAACCACTAAGAAAGTCTTGGGTACTATAAAACAGAGTGCACACACCCAGAATGGAGCTGCCACTTGCATCAGCACTGACAAAAGCACGTTGTGGTATGTGCAGGAGTAAAGGAAGGGCTGGTCTTGGAGCCCAGAAAAGCATTTCTATACTTTGACCAGAGTATTTCAAAGACAACCAGCAGTAATCTATTTCTTGATCCCAAAGCATAAGACTTTCTTTCTAGACCCCCAGGTATCTTGGGATACAAGTCTGAAATGACTCCACAATGGGAGAGAATCTGACTGGGCAAAAGCAGAATGCAACAGTGACCTCAGGCACAGCCTCGTTAATTCCCCCTGGCAACGCCTTTATTACTGCTCAGATACAGTCCTGAATCCTCAGCAAGTGACATGGACATGATGGTTTCAGTGTCCATAAGGTGAAGAAAGTCTCAAGGCCTGAAGTATACCTCAGATAGTCCAAGGCACATGGCATGGCCCGAAGCCACAGATGTGGATTTGTGTTCAGGCTGGAATGCAACCCAAATGCTGAAGCAGCATTCTCAATTCTGGAAGTCCCAAGTTCATGTGCACAGCATCGGCATGGAGTCAGGAAGATGAGTCCTCCAAGGATTCTTACCTGATGATGGAACAGCACCTCTTCTTCCAACTGTACCCCACAGAATTCACATGGAATGATGATGCTGTCTGCAACAGCAGGTGAATTGCTCAAACCCATCAAAGAATCTAACTGGTTACTTGTAGCCTGCTGCAGAAAGTTCTGGAAGATGACATCTGGATCTTCCACCCCCCTGGAAGAGCTGCCAGTACTGAGCGAAGGTAAGGCACGCGAAGGATTACAGCTTGTCTGTCATTTGAAAAATGACAGGTTAAAAAAAAAAAAATCAGAGGCTAAGGAAAAAAACTACATTCCTAAAACATTTTTTACAAGAAATAACAAAATTTTAATAGCACTTAATATTGAGGAGATATTCAAAAACATAAGGGGAATGCAGATAGAAAATTCACTTTACTTTTAAACATTTCTATGTTGCTGTTGATATTCTTTTTAAATTAAAAGATTCAAGGGGCTGAAGCGGTGCAAGTACACAGGTTCAAACCCCAGCACTAAGTGTCAGCACAACGAAAGCCATGTGAAAAACTCAATAAAAATTGATTCTCTCTCTCTTACTCTTTCTTTCTTTAAAAAAAAAAAAAAAAAAAAAAGATTCAAGATTCTTCCCACTGCCACACCATAAAAGGCTTAAATATTGGGGCTGGAGTAGTAGCTCAGTGGTTATGGCACTTGCCTGGCAAGCACAAGGACACAGGTTCCAACCCCAGCACCACATAGCAACAAAAGCCAACATGAAAAACTAAATAACATTGATTCTCTCTCTCTCTCTGTTCCTCTTTCTTTAAAAAAAAAAAAAAAAAGGCTTAAATATTCCTTCATATCCTTGTTAATAGATTGTCTTGTGCTGCTTCCAAACCAAAACCCAAATGGATTCAAACAGTATTCTCTCCATTTAGGGGAGGAAGGCATTTTTTAAAATTTTTTATTAAGGAGTTTAGTTATTGTACAATCATAAATGCATATAAAGTAACAATATGATATGCATATATTCTTTTTTTTTATGCATATATTCTTAAACCGGAATCACCCCCTATTCTCCCTCTCTCTCCCCACTGCCACCTGTCCCCAACATATCTGTGATTGCCCTAGATTATGTGTTGATGCACCTTTGCTGGATCTAATACATCAGATTGACCACCTTTCACCCAAGTCTGGGTTTAGCTCCAGCTTCCACAAATGAGGGAAAACATTCAACCCTTGACTCTCTGGGTTTGGCTAAATTAAATTTGCTCAGCAAGATTTCTTCCACTGCCATCCATTTACCTTCAAAGGCTGCAATTTCATTGTTTCTAATTGTTGAGTAGAATTCCATTGGATATATATACATACATATATATGTATATGTATATATATATATATACACCACAGTTTTTGGATCCATTCATTCAGTGAGGGGCATTTGGGTTGATTTCATAGTTTAGCTATTGTAAATTGAGCTGCTATGAACATAGATTTTTGCTGTGTTGCTGTAATGTGTTGATTCTAACTCTTCTGGGAAAATAACCAGAATAAGGATAGCTGGTTCGTAGGTGGATCCAACCCTAATTTTTTGAGGAGTCTCCACACTGCTTTCTAGAGCAGCTGGACCAGTCTGCAGTTCCACCAACAGTGTGCTAGTGTTCCTATCTCCCCACCACCCCTCCAGCATCTGTTACTGTTTGTATTCTTCATTTCTGCCAATCTAACTGGAGTGAAGTGAAATCTTAATGTAGTTTTGATTTGCATTTCTCTGATAACTAGTGATTTAGAACACTTTCTCATGTATTCATTGGCTAGCTCAATTGAGGAAGGCATTTTCTATCACCCAGAACACAGGAACTACATAGCAGAGTTTTTTGTTTGTTTGTTTTGGTTTTATTTTGTGGGGGGGGGGGGGTACCAGGGACTAAATCAGGAATGCTTAACCACTGAGTGACATCTGGTACTTTTTCTTTTTTGAGATAGGGTCTCACTAAGTTGCTCAGGGTCCTGCTAAGCTGCTGAGGCTGGCTTTGAACTTGCAATCCTCCTGCCTCCGCCTCCTGAGCTGCTGGAATTACAGGTGTGCACCACTGCACCTGGCTCACTTACTAATCTTAAAAATGCCAGACTAGGCCAAACCAAATCAGACCAATAAAGTGTTGAGGGAAAAGGTAGTACCTTCTAATCAATAATCTTCAAACAGATAAGCTTACTCTCTGATCATTACTAGATGGATCAAGAACCATCAATCACACACTCACTCTCTCACACACACACACACACAAATCTATCTTCTTTCATATACCAGGTTTTGAGAAATTCTTAGAAAGCAGGAAAACTCAGAACCTGCCTCAAGGAACTTGGCTCAATGTACTAACAACCAGGGATCAGGAAATCATATCACAGGGTGACTGGCTATCAGAGAAGTAGGCAAAAGGGGCTGGAGCTGTGGCTCAGCAGTTATGGTGCTCGCCTGGCATGCACAAGGATGCAGGTTCAAACCCCAGCACCACATACATAACTAGGTATTGGAGCAATGAAAGCCACATGTAAAACTAAATAAGATTCTCTTTCTCTCTCTTTCACTGTCCCTCTCTCTCTTAAAAGAAGAAAAGAAAAAGAAGGATTGTTAAGCTTGTTAAGCGTTCATTGAACTGAAAGGACTGCAATAAGGCTCAAATAAATCAAAATGTGGCATGAAATGAAACCTTATCAAAAAAAGGTCAACTGGGCTAGAGTGGTTTCTCGGCAGTTACAGTGCTTGCCTGGCATGCACAAGGACATGAGTTCAAACCCCAGCACCACGTACACAATGAAGTGTCAGAGCAATGAAAGCCACATGAAAAACCAAATAAAAAAACTGATTCTCTCTTTTTTTTTCCTCTCTCTCTCTCTCTCACTGTCCCTTTCTCTATACAAAGGGAAAAAAAAAAGGTCAACAGATATTTACCCCTCACCACAATATGGAGGGTGTGCTGAGTGGGATGAGACTGTTAGACTGTTGATCTACAGAATTAGTATTACTTATTCTAGAAAGGAACAAGGCTGAGTTTTCAAGTTACTCATGCCAGAGTAAAAAAAAAGGAATGAAGCAATGGCTGGGCCGTTACAGCATTTGCCTGGCAGATGCGAGTACACGGGTTCAAACCCCAACGTCACATACACAACGAAGTGTCAGAGCAACGAAAAGCCAAGTGAAAAACTAAATAAAATTCTCTTTAAAAAATAAAGTTCCCAACATACCTGATGGTCAATCAGCAGTTCCTCTGGGTATAGCTCCTCACAAAATTCACAAGGCAACATGGTCTCATCAGCTGCACCTAGGTATGAGGCCATATGGTCAGACTCACAAAAAACAAACTTGATTTTGACCTTTTTCTTTTTTTTTTTTTTTTTTTTTGGTATCAGGATTGAATCCAGGGGCGCTTTACCACAAACCATATCCCTACCCTGGTTTTTAATTTTTATTTTGAGACAGGGTCTCACTGAGTTGCTGAAGCTGGCTTTGAACTTGCAATCCTCTTGCCTCACACTCCCAGTCACTGGGATTATAGGTATATGCCACTGCACCCCGCTCAAAAAAAAAATCTTTTTAACTTGTTTAAAGACATGTTAAAGAGAGCTGGGGATATGGTCTCAGTGGTAGAGTGCTTGCCTTGCATGCATGAAGCCCTGGATTCCATCCCCAGCACCGGGGTTGGAGTGGTGGCTTGGTGGTTGCCTGGCATGCACAAATACATGAGTTCGGACCCCAGCACCATGTATACAATGGAGTCTCTGAGCAATGAAAGCCATGTGAAAAACTAAATAAAATTGATTCTCTCTTTCTCTCTCACTGTCCCTTCTCTCTTAAAAAAAAAAAAAAAAAAAAAAAGTGGCTCAGCAGTTCCAGTGCTTGCCTGGCATGCATGAGGACATGAGTTCAAACCCCTGCGCCATGTACACAACACAGTCTCTGAGCGACAAAAGCCATGTGAAAAACTAAATAAAATTGATTCTTTCTCTGTCTCTCTCACTGTCCCTCTCTTTTCTTTTTTTTTGTCCCTCCCTCTTTAGAAAAAAA
>PVKS010006199.1:0-37845 GCA_004027875.1 Aplodontia rufa
GACCCTGTAGCCGTGCTAAGAAAAATGGATGGGAAAAGAGAAAGATTAGGAGGGTTTTTAATTTATCTTCTGAAGTAATGAGAGTAGGGATTGAATGGGATGAGAGGCTGTTTTTTTTTTGTTTTTTTTTTTTTTAAAGAGAGAGGGACAGTGAGAGACAGAGAAAGAGAGAAACAACTTTATTTAGTTTTTCACATGGCCTTAGTTGCTCCAACACTCAGTTGTGTACGTGGTGCTGGGGTTTGAACCCGGGTCCTCGTGCTTGCCAGGCAAGCGCCGAAACCGCTGAGCCACCGCTCCAGCCCGAGAGGCTGTTTGTGACCACAAACCCAAAACAGAATTATTTGTCTATTGACAGAAATGATGAAAAGTTTTTTTAAAATATATTACATATGTGAAATGGTCAGAAGCCCCAGAGGAAATATTTGAATCAGTTTGAGGTAGAAAATAGTGAAGATTAAGACTGAGTTTTCTAAAATTGAAACAGTGTATCCAGATAGTTTAGTGATCCATAATCTACACTTTGTCATTTCCCCCCTTTCTACAGCATCTTCACCAGGCAAGAGTTCAGTATATGGACGTTTTCCAGATGGTATAATATTCCTCTTGTTATAACATGTTCATTTTCTTTGTCCTCCTAACTCCGTCCCAGAACATTTCCAAACCTCACTAAATAATTATGGGTCAAGTCTTTTTCTCATAACAAAGCATCACTAATGCTGTGAGTAACTATGAGACACCGTTCTTGTCTGAAGAAGCTTTCAGTGTATTGGCAATTCCGATGTCTTGCTTTTTCTTCTTTCTCTAGTTGTTCTCTTAGTGGAATGTGTATGTTCCTTCTCTATTAGAAATGAATACTGAAATTATGAAACATACGTTGATAATCTTTTTTTAATTATTCCCATCATTAGATGACAGCATTCAGAAATCAGAGCTTGGAAACCAGGCCCCATCAACCTCCTGCCAACGTAAGTTTGTTCAGTTTTTATTGAGTCTCTCAAATTGGCAGTCCATAATTGTTTAGAAATGTTTTTGACAGCAACTTAATGCTATTTGAAGAACCGAATTTGAAACACTTCAGAGGAAAAAGTATTTTAATAGCAAGGGAATTCTGTGTGGATAAATTATATGAAACAACATCTAGTTTTCCACTTCACTTTATTTTCTATAAGACCAAAATAAAAGTTAATAACTAAAGTTTCTAATAACATTAACTGGTTAACTGAGTGAACCAGGCAAAATCAGCAAAAACACAGCACAGAGCCTGGCATGAGGGCTGACTGGGTGTTGAAGTTAACAGACCAGACCAAGTTGAACGAGATTGAAACACCTTGTGGGAAGCCTTGGAGCTTAAGGAAATAAATTAATAGTGATTCTCAAACTTTTAGACTCAGTACCACTTTAAATACTCCAAAGAGCATTTTTTAAAAAATTAGTTCTTCAACTGATATAAAAATTTTACATACTTATGGGATGCCATGTGGTGTTTCAATATATGTACATATTGTGAAATGTTTAAATCAGGTTAAACATATCCATCTCCTGAAGTATCATTTCTTTTTTTTCCTTCTTTTTTTTTTTTTTTTTTTTTTAAGAGAGAGAGGTACAGTGAGAAAGAGAACCAGTTTTAGTTTTTCATGTGGTTTTCATTGCTCTAACACTTGGTTGTGTATGTAGTGCTGGGGTTTGGACCCACATCCTGGGACATGCCAGGCAAGGCTGTAACTGCTGAGCCACCACTTCAGCCCCAAGTATTGTTTATTTATGTGAAAACATCAAAATCCTTTCTTCTAGGGGTTGGGGATTTAGCTCAGTGGCAGAGTGTTTGCCTAGCATGCGCAAGGCCCCGAGATCGGTCCTCAGCCCTGAAAAAAAAAATCCTTTCTTCTAGCTGTTTGAAGTATGTAGTAAAATCCGCAGTACAATATCATTATGTGTAGGCTCTCTACTTTGCAATAGTACAACAGAACTGCGTACCCCTAACTATACCTTAATACCCTTTACCAGCCACTCCCTGCCTCTCATTTTCCCTCGTCTCTGATAGCCACCATTCTACTCCACTTCTGCAAGATCAACTTTATTAAAAAGGTTCCGTATACGAATGAAATCATGCAGCCCTTGTCTTTCTGTGCCTTTCCCCCTACCCCATAGACACGGAAGCTTATTTAGGAAAGCGGGGACATACTCAAGGGAATATGCAAGCTCTCTCTAGAGTGAGAAGCTTTTGCAGCAGCTCAAGGACACATTCAAGGGAGAGTGTGGGCCATCTCCAAAAGGGGAGGAAGCCTGTCTTATTTCACTTTTTTCCATGTTGTTGTATCTGAGTAGTATTCCATGGTTCATGTGAACCACATTTTCTTTATCCCTTCCTGAGTTGATGAACACTTAGGTTGTTTCCGTTTAGTGGCTATTGTGAATAGCACTGCATTAGACATAGATCTACAGCTGTCTCTTCAACATAGTATGACTTCATTTTCATGGGATGTTCACCTAGTACTGGGATTGCTGGATCATGGTAGTTTTGTTTTGAGTAGCTTGTATTTTATATATGCTTATATATAAAATAAATATATGTATAATGTTATATATATTTTATATAATACATAAATAAAAATAATATATATACATCTATATAACCTGTCCATATTTACCTAGAAATTAAAATTGAAAACTTCATAAGATTGCTTTATTTTAAAATAGTTTAATAAAAAAATAATAGATTGCTTTGAATTTTTTTCTAATCCTTTAATGCCTAGCTTAATAAAATTTAATTGGTTTCTTGTGTCTACATCTGCATTCAGTCTATTAAAATATGTTGTTTCAATTGATGTACCTGTAGAAATATTGTACAGATATGAAATTTTTTTTAAAGAGAGAGGGAGAGAAAAAGAATCAACTTTATTTATTCATCTGCCCCTTGTTTCTCCAACACTTAGTTGTGTATGTGATGCTGGGGTTCTAACCCGGGTCCTTGCGTGTGCCAGGCAAGCGCTCACACCACTGTGCCATTCACTGCTCCAACCCCTAGACATGAATTTTTTTTTTTTAAAAGGGGGCAGTGAGAGAGAGAGAGAGAGAAGCAATTTTTATTTAGTTTTTTATGTAACTTTCATTCCTCAGACACTTTGTTGTGTTTGTGGTGCAGGGGTTTGAACCCGGGTCCTCGTGCCACCGAAACCGCTGAGCCACCGCTCCAGCCCTAGACATGAATTTTTATAGCCTTTTTTGATATTCTTCAAAATTTAACAAGTGATAATTTCTTGAGTATTCTTTGAAATATCTGAAACCATATTAATGAACTTTTTGTACCCTATTCCATTAAAATTCATTGGTTTTTCTTGTGTTTTGATTGGAATGTGATACACTCACTGGTCATTTAGAAAATATTGGTTCAGGGGCTGGAGTAGTGGCTTAGCAGTTATGGTGCTTGCCTGGCATGTGTTGAGGACATGGGTTTGAACCCCAGCACCATGTACACAGCAGAGTGTGGGAGCAATGAAAGCCATATGAAAAACTAAGTAAAATTGATTCTCTCTTAAAAAAAAAAATACTGGTTCACTAAGATTTTCCAGATGTTGACACATTTATCCTACTGTATAAAAGATCACATTTGTTAATATCACACTGCTAGTCTCAAGACCTTAACAAAGTGTTCCAAGTATTGGAAGCTATCAAGCTCAAATAACAGATAGGATATTTCCAAACTCCTCTTAAAAGCTTGAATGTTGTAATTGTCAACAAATATTGCTAGTTTGTTTCCTAGAAGTAACAGTCTTCTTTTGTTCATCTTCAAGAAAATAGCTGGTGAATAAATAAGTCTGACTAACCATAGTTACTTGTTCTCCCAAGTGAAAATGATATTCCGTGAAAAAAAGTGCTGATTGAGCTTGCACCTCAGTTACGTGAAATTCATTTGCTCTAGACAACCCTTTGCAGTGTGCTGTGCTTCCGAGTGCAGTGTGCTACTTCCCATCTCTTCTCAGAGTATTGAGAAGATATATACTCTAGAACTGAAGGGCTTTTAGCTTTTCATGGTGCTAGATATCAAACCTAGGGCCTACACATGCTAAGCCCGCTCTCTACCTCTGAGCTTCACCCCCAGCTCAAGGGTTGAGATTTAACAAGATAATTTTAGCTGCTTTGTGAAAGACAATCTTAAGTGAAATTGATGTTCCCTTTTTTAACTTGAATGCATGGCAGTGAAAAATACAGTGACTATACTCATATACTTTGGTGCCACTGCCCTGTGATTCATACTAAGGCATCAGAAATTTTTCCCTCCATTGCCTTTACACCATCAGTCCAAAGGTCAGCACAATAGAAAAAGTAAAAAAAATATACACTGTTAGCCAGATGGGGTGGCACACGCCTATAATTCCAGTGACTCGGAAGGCTGAGGCAGGAGGATTGTAGGTTCAAAGCCAGCCTCAAAAATTTAGCAAGGGGGCTGGAGCGGTGGCTCAGCGGTTTCGGTGCTTACCTGGCAAGCACGAGGACCCGAGTTCAAACCCCAGCACCACGTACACAACTGAGTGTTGGAGCAACTAAGGCCATGCGGAAAACTAAATAAAGTTGTGTCTCTCTCACTGTCCCTCTCTCTTTAAAAAAAAAAAAAAAAAATTAGCAAGGACCTAATAAAGCAACTTAGTGAGACCCTGTCTCAAATTAAAAAATGAGATACACACACACACACACACACACACACAGTGTTAACTTCATGGACACCTCCTCCACCAAAAAAGGTCTTGAGATACCTCGAGAACCACTCTTTGAGAACTGCTGCATTTTAAAGGTTCTAGTACAATTATTAGGCTGAAGCAATCAATAAAAGAGGTAAAAGTGTAATTACTACTTTCATATTATTAACTAAATGAAGAGGTATATGAGAAAATACTTACAGACTGAAAAGTATTGTAAAATGTAAATTGATATTATAAATATTGCTAATAATAATTTCTAATGAAATTTAAAAATAAATTTTACCAGTGTTGACTTATATGTCACAAAAAGGTGGATAGACATCAGTGCAGTCAGTCTAAAGGGACCATAGCTATCATAATATGTAGAAAGTATTCACTTGCCTTGCATCCCTTTATCTTCATGAACTTCAGAGTTTTGTTTTTTTTTTTTAAAGCAGATGTTGGTCTAAGATCTGCTTTTTTTAGAGAGAGAGAGAGAGAGATTCAGTTTCATTTAGTTTTTCATGTGTTTTTTGTTGCTCCAAGACTTCATTGTGTATGTGGTGCTAGGGTTTGAACTCACATACTTCCCACATGCCAGTCAAGCATCATAACTGCTGAGCCACTGCTCCAGCTCCTAGAGATATTTTACTTTAGATAATTAACCATATGAACTACTGAATTTATAAATAAAAAATATAAAGCATCTTGTAATATATTTGTCACACAACTCTTAGCAATGGTAATAATAGTTTTGCTTTATAAATTGTGTTATTTCTGACTTGTTTATTCCATTTCATACCATTTAAATTGTACTTTTTCCTCAGACTTTTTATCATTTTTACATTGAAGAGATATATGCAAAATTGTACACATAAATTAAAATCTTTGGGTGAGATTTTCTTGAAAATGCAATAAATTTGGCTTGAACAGTGACTCTGGTTACAGTGCTTGCTAGGCATGCGTAAATATGTGAGTTCAAACCCCAATACCACATATACAACAGAATCTAAGAGCAGTGAAACGAAAGCAATGAAAAGCAATGAAAAACGAAAAATAAAATTGATTCTGTCTCTTTCTCTGTCCTTCTCTCTTTAAAAGAAAGAAAGAAAGAAAATTAATGGGCTGGAGTTGTAGCTCTGTGGTTACAAGTGTTTGCCTGGCATGCACAAGGATGCAGGTTCAAACCCCAGCACCATGTACATGACAAAGTGTCGGAGTAACAAAAGCCATATAAAAAACTAAATGAAATTGGTTCTCTCTTTCTCACTGTCCCTCTCTCTTTAAAAAAGAAAAGAAAAAAAAGAAAATCATCTGACTGGAGATGTAGCTCAGCAATAGAGCACTTGGCTGGCATGAGCAAGGACCAGGGTTTAATCCCCGCATCATATACAAAGTGGAGGAAAAACAAAAACCAGATGAAAAATAAATAAAAATTGACTCTCTCTCTTTAAAAAAAGAAAGAAAGAAAATTATCAGCTTCTTTCTTTTGCCTAATGTTTATAAAGATTAATATTGATTTTAAGTTACACAACACTAAATCTAAAACAATGATATATCTATCATTTCTTTCTTTCTTTTTTTCCTGAGCAGAAGTGGCTGAACAACCCCAAAATGAATCTTTTGTCAAGAGGAAGTGGTGGCAGTGGTGGCTGCTTTCTCTGTTAGCTGTTATCACCGTTGGGTCATTTTGGTTTGTTCATACTCCTGAAGTAGAAATCACTGCAGTTCAAGAGTTCCAAAACCAGATGCAACAACTTATGACTAAATACCAAGGTCAAGATGAGAAGCTGTGGAAAAGAAGCCAAACGTTCCTGGAGAAACATCTTAACAGCTCCATGCCTCGGAATCAGCCTGCCATCCTGTTACTCACTGCTGCCCGAGACGCTGAAGAAGCCCTCAAGTGTCTGAGTGAGCAAATTGCTGATGCCTATTCTTCCTTCCGCAGCGTCCGTGCCATCCGGATTGATGGGACAGGCAAAGCTGCTCAAGACAGTGATGTTGTCAAGCTTGAGTTGGATCAGCAGCTGAGCAATGGATTCAAAAATGGCCAGAATGCAGCAGTGGTACACCGCTTTGAGTCGCTGCCTGCAGGCTCCACTCTGATCTTCTATAAATATTGTGACCATGAAAATGCAGCCTTCAAAGA
The DNA here is from genome assembly GCA_004027875.1 of Aplodontia rufa. Lineage (NCBI taxonomy): Eukaryota > Metazoa > Chordata > Mammalia > Rodentia > Aplodontiidae > Aplodontia > Aplodontia rufa. The sequence goes on from PVKS010006199.1 coordinate 6,829, forward strand.
TGTAGCCTTAGTTCTGACTGTCTTGTTGGAAGAGGAGACACTTGGAACCAGTCTAGGCTTAAAGGAAATCGAAGAAAAAGTGAGGGATTTCCTCAAAGTCAAATTCACCAACTCTAACACACCCAGCTCCTACAATCACATGGACCCAGACAAAATGAATGGGCTCTGGAGCCGTATTTCTCACTTAGTCCTGCCTGTGCAACCTGAAAATGCCCTGAAAAGGGGCATCTGTTTATAAGGGGTGAAAGAAGAGGAAATCATGTCTCAAGTTCTGAGACTTTTTCAGACTTCATATCCAGAGACAAAATTCAGAGCACTTTTTGAAAGAACCGATTTCTTTTAAAGGAAGTTAATGGAACATCTGAATCATTTTTTCAACCTAATTATCTGTGACTTGAGAGAATCATTTCTCAGTTTCTATTGAGAGCTATGTTAAGGTTATCCAGAGTAAATTATATGTAATCCCATAGAGGATCTGTTTTGATTCTGGGCTGTCTTTATTGCTGCAATGTGACAGTGATAGGAATTAGGCTCCTTTCCTATGAACAATCCCTGTTTTTAACCTGGAATATTCACAGTTATTAGTAAGGCAGTTGTCTGATTATAACCATGAACTTTCCCATGATGTTTCCTTTTATACCACTAAGGTGAGTTCCCTAGTCAGCTTCTGCTTATAAGAACAAAAGTAATGAGAGGTCATCTGGGTGTGTAGTTAGAATTTTTTTTCCTTCATTTTTGGAGGGTAGAGAGAGGGAGGAGGAAAGGAAAGAGAGGAAGTGTAGAATGGGGGATGCAATGGAAGAGAAAGTCTTCAAAATGAAATGTGGCATTAAGTCACTGAGCAGTAGGTTGGCGAGACATCTGAACTGTGACCTTAGTGAATTCTGCTGGGATGTTTTTGTTTTTTTTCCCCCACCTCCTCCTTTCCTTCCCTCCTTCCTTCAAGAAATTCTTGGTTCTCCCAAGGATTTTTAAAGCCTGTATATTGCAAGGTTTAATATATTTGCTCTTTTGACTTTTGAGGGCAGGTAGATTCAGTTTATTTGGGGCATAACCTGAAGTCTCTCTTTTTTGAAATAAGGAATAGTTTCAGGCATTGGCACACAGTTTGTTAACCAGATGTCCAGGCTATTGAAGAAAGATTTAATTTTCTGCTTGCCCATTTGTTGCAGTCTAAGTCCTTTAATGACACTCCATAGCAAATGTAAAGATGTACCATGCACGTGATAGATTTTATGAAGAGTTCCTCAAGCCAAAAAGATAGTGAACTTTACCACAGGTGATGAATGTTAGGCATATGCTGCTGTAGTGTTTTAGTTGTAACTTTGCATCTGTAACTGAGCTTTCTCATCTGCTTTGGTTTTCATAAAATCTTGCAGTTCTGGATCCACCTGGTTTTTTAGTTGGCCACAAGCCTTCTAATGAAAATATTATTTTCAGAGCACTCAAAGCAATCATTGATTTCATCATTTATCCTTGGAGGGTCTCACAACTGGCAGCAGAGTGGGCTAATTTCTTTCTATTTGAACTATAAGTATTCATAAATGTATACCCTTTATTATCTTTTGTTCCTAACTATTCAAAGTTAGATCATCAAATTTATTTTATAGAGGATTATATAACCAGGGATTTGAAAAGGCTTGTTTTATACATACATATTATATGGAGGAAACAAAGGTTTTTATTAAATGTTTCACTGACCCCAGTAATTTTAAAGTAATATGTTACTTACATCTTTCAGGAAAAATAATTGAAGCAGCTGATATGTAAAAACTATTTTCATAATATAAATAAACTTTCTTGGTTTGTACTCATGTGATATAAACTTTTTTTGTTTTTTAAAGAGAGAGGGACAGTGAGAGAGAGAGAATCGGTTTTATTTAGTTTTTCATGTGGGTTTCATTGCTCCAAGACTCTGTTGTGTACATGGTGCTGGGGTTTGACCTTGCGAACTCATGTATACTCGTGCGTGCCAGGCAAGCACTGTAACCGCTGAGCTACCACTCCAGCCCCCATGTGAGATAGACTTAATGATTTTATAAGCTTTTTTTCTTTAATTCACATTTTCTTTACACTTAAACAATTTTAGTGACTTTGGGAGAAACAAAGACCAGAGAATTAGAGCCATTTACATTGGTTAGAAATGGAACAACCAAAAGTGTCTATTTTTTCTGGAATTTTGAATTTCTGATAGAGTTACTTTAGACTTTCCTGACTTGACAGAAGAATCTCTGCACCAGAGTCTCAAGCTTTTCTTTGTCACCTCCCCATAAAAGCCTTTGTAGATTTCTTTTTCCTGATAGTCCCTTCCCATGAAATTTTACACTGTATATTAATTTATGTAATATATATATAGTGTGTGTTACACAAAATAGATATTTTTGCCCCATATAAACCAGTTTCCATCCCCACTGAGAGTGCATGCCCAAGATTATCTATATTAGGTAGTTGCTGCCTAAAGCTACTCATGTTGTAATCCTTTTAGAAGGAAAAATTTGATAAGTCATTACCCTGGAGATAGGAACTAGGACCTCTAGAAATTGAGTAGATGGTAACTTTGGGTGACAGCAGTGACCAGGGAATACCACAGTCCAGTGCTAGTTTTGAAATTTTCCAGAAACTTAGTTTGCCTTCTTCCAATAACTTCCTCATATTAAGTTATATAAACTTCTAATCCTCAAAACAAAAATTGGAAGTAAACTGATTTTCATTCAGTGGAGAGAATAGCAAATTAGAAATAAAAGAGTTTACAAATTTCATACCATCAGTTAATGCCTAAACTAAAGATGCAAAATCCAGTATTCTAGAGCTGAAAGTCTACCAAGGGGCTGGAGCAGTGGCAAAGCGGTTGGAGCACTTGCCTGGCATGCGCAAGGAACTGGGTTCAAACCCCATCACCACATACATAACAGTGTCAGAGAAACAAAGGCCAGATGAAAAAATAAAATGGATTCTCTCTTTAAAAAAAAGAAAAGAAAGACAGTCTACTGAAAGTGGCCTGCATGTTAGCTATGTGAACAAGTACTTGTCACTGAATGCATGAAGATCATGCATTGCTGTATTGTCCTTATTAATGTCATAGAGTAAAATCTTGTGGTGGGATCTTTCTGTTGCTGAGACTGGCCTCCAATTTGTGATTCTCCTGCCTCAGCCTCCTGCGTCATTGGGATTACAGGCTAGCTACCACTCAGCCCAGCTCTGAGGTCTTTCTCTAAGATTTTTATTTAACATTAGCCACCAAAAATGAAATGAGCCCTGAGCCTGGGACACCAAATCAAAAAGGCTGCTGCGGATTGGAAGAGAAGGAAACTCCCTCCTTGATTGCCTGTCTCTTTTGGCCTGGATTGGGCAAGTCCCCATGTGCTCTTTTGGGAGGTTTGGGAAAGTGTAGTTGCCACGAACAGGGAGAAACCGCTTGCACTCTGCCCTCCTGGCATAATGAACTACTTGCCGTTTCCTAAATGCCCTTTTGTCTTCTGCACATTCTTAGACTCTTGGGATTTTTCCTCTTCTCCTGCCCTCTTCCTTCCCTAATCTTCACTGCTCACTAATTCTTAAGGCCATGGCTTTTTAGGCAGAAAAATGAAATCATCTTCCCTAATTCTCTTCCCTCAAATATTGTTTTAGGTGTTTTGTTGTTGTTGTTGCTTTGTTTTGTTTGTAACTTAAAAAACAATAAGACCTTTATGATCACAAAAAGCAGCAGTGAGAAGTGGGGAGTTCCTGGCTTCCTGGGTTGAATGACTTGGAAGCTGGAAAAATCCATCCCAAGCATATGAGACAACCAAAAGAGCCCTGATGAAGGGAAACGTCTGCTAGCTGGAGTCAGCTCCTGTCCAGAGCCTGGCCATGTGCACATCCAGGGGGAGGCAATGAGTCACTCTAAAGTGCTCAACTGGTGAATCTTCCAGGTAAAGAGGAAGAGCGCAACATTCTGCCTTTCCTGCACATTTTAAAGTGACGAAGGTGATACACAGGCTAGGTACCACCTCTGTGGTCTCATATGTCCTGTATTACCCTTGCCACAGCATTAGCGTTCCCCACTGCCATGTGCCTCTTGAGAGCAGAGAAGGGTCATATGATCACAGCACTCAAGTATTTGTCAAATGAGGTGTGATGGCACATACCTGTAGTCTCAGCTACTCATGATGCTTTGCAAAGAAGATCATTTGAGCCTAGACGTTTGGGGTCAGTCCTGGCAACACACACCTCTTAAAAATAAAAATAAAAATTAGTTAAAAAGCAAACCCTACCTTATTCATGATGGAGGTAGACCATATCTTTCACCACATTTGCACCCCCTTCCCTGCCTCATTATTCTTGAGCCCTTTCTAAGCATGTTAACAATTTCAGCCTGGATTCAGCTATGTTACAAATAATTTAAGGAAAAAGGAAGAAGCACAATTCACGTGGTGAAAGCACTGATAGTAAGAGGTCCTGAAGGGAGAGGTGGTTATCCAAAGACCAGTAATCTATGAGGTCTTGCCACCATGAGACTTGGTGTTTGACTATTCTTAAAATAGCCATCAAATCTTCCTGGGTCTATATTACATAAGAGGGTATTATCCGGGTAAGAGATAGTTATGAGTGTGAAAAGAAAAATGGATAAGAAAAAATATTTGAGAAGTAGAATTGACAATGTTTGGTAATTGAATATAATGTTCGGAACATATCTCAAAGGACTCTTCACAATGTGGTACTATTAAAAATATCTGTGCTCTTTAGCTCGTGTGCTCTTTAGCTCATGTATTGTCTCTCCCCACACACTAAGCACAAAGTGGTAGGCTAAAAATCTTATCTCTTCATGTCTATGTGTTGACTTTTAGCAGTTTACTGAAGTAAAGATAGTCAAATAGTCTGGACTTGATAGTGAAGAATAAAACCGCTGCCTGGCCAAGAAGAGTAAAAGAGGACTGGGATGAGGACTGAAAAACTCCACATCCTAGACTCCAAGTGAAGAACACATGGGGGGGGGGCTGGAGCGGTGGCTCAGCAGTTACAGCACTTGTTTGGCATGTGCAAGGACACAGGTTCAAACCCAGCACCACATACACAACAAAGGGTCAGAGCAACAAAAGTCACATGAAAAAATAAAATTGATTCTCTCAAAAAAAAAAAAAAAAAAAGCATGGGAACTATGAAGGTTGGTTTGGATGGAGACCTCAGAAGCCTTCCTCTTCCTTTACCCTGTAGCAACTTCCACTTTGTGGCTTAAATGTCAAGAAGGTGGGTTTTCTTACATTTTTTTATTAAGGAGTTTAGTTATTGTACAATTGTAAATGCATATAAAGTAACAATATGATATGCGTTTGTTCTTAAACCAGAATTATTCCCCCATCGCCCACACCCCAGTCTCTTGATTCTTCTATATTTCACCCCTACAAGCAATATAAATGCTTAGACTGTATTTTCCAGAATTAAATAATTGCATAAGTATTATTTGGATTCTCAAGGGAGTAAAGAGTAAGCTACATTGTTGATTGTCTCATAATACTCATTTCTTAAGGAGCAAAAATAATATTAAAGCATAAATGTGTAATGGGTATAAGGAAACAGTAGCTGACCCACGGAATCACTAGATTATCTAATTATATTACATCAGTCTTTAGAGATTAAAAATCTAACAATGATATTTGGAACTCTATTAGGAAGTTCATTCATGATCTGTCCAAAATTCAACAGATATTTCAAGCTGTTTGAGTAGTGTGATACATGTTGCTTAAAATATAATATCCTAGAACTAATGTTCAAGCTCTTAAGCATGACATAAAAGGCTTTAAAATGTTATTAGTTACTTTAGGTCTTTTTATATCTGTTGCTTTTTTGCAATAATTTCCTCTTGGGAAATTACCCCCTTCCCAATGGGCAAGTAAAGGTTAATGGCAACTACTCAAGCACCCCATCTTTCCTCCTTAAGAGGCAGTTGTATGACCCAAAGTAGGTTGTTCACATGCTTCCTCTACGGAAGGTATATGCCCTGGCCAAGTGGCCCTCATTTGTGATCATTCCTGTGTCTGAAAGTCTTTACTGTTTTCAATACGTGGCTTTCCAGCTGTTTACTCAATTCTGTCACTCCCAATATTCTTCCAATAAATTCTCTTTTGAACAACAACAACAAAAAAAAATAGCATTTTAGTAGGCAGATTCAAATGAAACATTTTTTTCCTTTGGAAATAGAATTAAGTTTTCTATTGTTAACTAGTAAGTTCCAAAGACCAAAGTTTTATTCCTCTGAAATATTTTTATTAGCTCTGGATAAGCGGGTTGACAGATACAAGGGGCAGTAAAGTGCTTTTGCTCTTGAGATATGCAACCAACTTCCTATGTGACTTTACCTCTGAGTTTTGCTATTGAATCAGCAGCTCTGTTTTCTAGTCATCTGGCTATTCCCAAGGTGGCCCTTTGTCCTTTGCAGTTTTCTCAAGGAGATCAACATGTATTAGATGGTTGGACTATAGGTTAAACTAGATTTAGTTCTAAGCAACTAATTCTCTGCCCTTATATCATCTATTAACTTGTTCCTCTAGAGAATGACACAAACATCAACATTTACAATTTACAACAGTCTCAACATCTGCCTTCAAACCTTCACAAGGTGTACAGGGAGGAATATATATATGTGTGTGTGTGTGTATACATACATACATGTACATACATAAATATACTACAAATTATCTTGAGATATGAAAATTATCCTGGACTATGAATAAACTATAAATAAATAAGAGGAATGGATGGATAAGGCTACTAACTGTATAACTCTCCTAGCCAACTTTCATAATTAGTTGCTTAAGTGCTTTTTTATTTGTTTCAATCTTAAACATAAGCAGAAGAGTTAAAACAACGGCAAAAACTTAAAACCTAGCTTAATAGTTTCTTCAAGGGACTGGAGTGGTTACGGTGCTTGCCTGGCATGCACGAGTACGCGGGTTCGAACCCCAGCACCACATACACAACTAAGTGTGGAGCAATGAAAACATGAAAAACTAAATAAAATTGATTCTCTCTTGCTCTTTATTTCACTCTCTTTAAAAAGAATAGTTTCTTCAAAGCATCATCTCAGAACACAAACAGCACAATGAAACTGCACAGAAAGTATAAATGGAAATGAATAAGGCAAAAAGCAAGTCAAAGAGAAAACGTTTAGAAATAAGGGGCCAGAGTAATCAGCAAGCTTAGTGAAGTCCGTTTCTCAGACAGTATGAAGTCATGCTTCAGATAGCAAAATACTTCTGGCGCCTTTCATCTGAGGTTCTCCAAGTGCTTTGCTGACATTATCTAATAGCAAATATTACTACCCCCATTTTATAGGTGGGGAAACTAAGATACTAAGAGATTAAATAACTTGCTTAAGCATGTAGAATGAGTCGGTGATGGAACCAGAAATTTATTTCAGGAATCTAATCTGCTTTTCTGTTTGAATCACTAGGTCAGCTTTCTAGATACCAAAAGACATTTATTGACATACGTTTTTATTAAGTGTACTTTTAAAACTGACTATCTTCTGTAAACATTTCAACAAAATAACTTTTGTCATAGGTTCATGGTTCCTTTTTCTGGGAGAAATTTAAGAGGTGATTTAAAAACAAATTCTCCCAATTCAAAATGGTATTCACATTAGGTTTAAGTTATTGAATACAATCCATTTTGGATTTCTAATATAGATCCATGGTGAAACTATATCTCTTAGTGTGCCATGTTCTCATGACTATTGTTTGTGTGTCATAAATTATTGGAGGCAAAGGGCAAGATCAGGAGAGGTCTAGGATCACTGTATACTTTCTATCCCCACCTAACTCAGAACTGGCCCTGAAAATGCTATAATCTCTTTGGGGAACATAGTCTCTGGGTTATCATCCTTTCAAAAATGTTTGTCTCTCACTTGTATCCTAGTCTCCCATGTCCTATAAATCTTGTATAGTTTGTTTCATGAGCACAAACTTTCCAATGGGCATTCTCTACCACTTCATCTGACAAAAATCACAACTACACAGAAATTGTTTATATTCCAGCAATATCAAATTCTTGTGCTAAAAGTAAACTGGAATCTCAGGACAAAAATAAAATTTTATAACAACTGCATGTAAGCTCTAGCTGTATTTCAAAATAGAAATTTAATTCACTTCTTCATTTTGGTCTGAGTTCAGGGTTAAAGATACTGATAGTAGATTAAATTAATTTAAGATAGAGAGTTGTGTAAACTTCATAGTCCTTATCACCTCCAAAAGCTGGTGAAATGGTGATTAGATAGCTGGAGAAAGAGAGGGATCATTAACTCAGCAAAGAGAACAATTTATCACTTAGTCAATCATATGCTTTTTAGGTAATCAAAGTGTAGAAATCAACATTCCAGTGTCGTTTCTTAATGACATCTAGTTGCCTTGCACAATCATGTGGTATAATGGAACGGGAACACATTCTAGATTCAGAAGATGGGAGTTTTGAGCTCCAGTTCTGCCAGTCTCCAACCTTGTGATCATAAGCAGGCACCTTCACCTTTCCAAGTTTCAATTTCCTCATCTGTGAAAGAGGGATGATAATCCAGACAGGCATATAAATCTAGTAATCTCAATATGTAAATTAGGAGCTGGAGCAGTGCTCAGCAGTTACAGCACTTGCCTGGCATGCTCAAGGACACAGGTTTGAACTCCAACACCAGGTACACAACGAAGTATCAGGGCAACATGAAAAACTAAATAAAATTGATGCTTTCTTTCTCTCTCTCTCTCTCTCTCACTTTCCCTCTCTCTTTAAAAAAATATGTAAATTACATGTATATAGTCACTAATTTCTGGACCTTAGGGGAACTACAGAGGAGCCATGGGATTGAGGAGTGGGGAAAGGGGGTAGATCCGGGACAAGAATCGTCAACTACGTCAATATTCATGCTTGTATGAAGGTAAACCAACGAATTCCTTCAGTATGCAAGTTGATGGTGAACCAATGAAAAATTTTAAAAAAGATAGTTAAGGTCATGCAAAGAGCAGCTAAAGAAATAAACTGTCTCATAGACAACAGGAAAAAATGCAAAACATTTTTATAAGAATTTTCTAAATAAAGATATTGGAGTCTTGTGAGGAAAAAAAGAGGGATGATGGTAATACATCACAGATCTTCATGAGAATTAAGAAAATGTGCGTGAAAATATGGAGGGTATTTGAAGTTATGCAAGTGTTCATATAGATAGGTTATATGAAATTCATATGTACTAGTTATAATGCAGCCATTTATCAATGTAATAATGAAGTTAGGAAATGCATACATGTAAATTATCAGCATATGTTAGAACGGTATGTTTGTTCTGCACGAGTTTCTCAGTTCTCAGTAATACATTCAACCACTTAAGAGTTCCATCACCTCTTCACCATTGCTCTCCGTTCTGCTTGTCAATTTTTTAACGGCCTTTTTCCCTCTTATAATATTTTCAAGTCTTCTGTCACTACAGTAGGATTTGTCACCAAATGCTCTCATTTCCCACTCCTTGTTCAGCAGGTGGGCGCACCCAGTCCTGGGATTCCAGGAGTGTTTTTAGTGGCTGATAAGTCTCTTTAAAACCTGTGGGTCTTCTTCAAGTCTGGGCACCCAGCTGCCTTTTTCTATTTTTGGAAGAGCTACAGAAAATCTCCGGTCAAAAGTTTAAAACTTTCCACCACCTGGAAATAGGCTGGCTCATCCTTTGCAAAAGAGAACCAGGTTTGATTACATGTAACCGCCTGCTGACATATCCTTCAGCTTTGTTGTATTGCAGCTGTCTTGATAGAGGATATTCCATAGCATATTTCATTTGTACTATTAGGTTATAAATCAGCCTCAAAACAGAGATGCTCTAGGGCCTCTTCATTTTAAGAGTGTTCTAAGTAAAAGGGGTTGCCTTCATGCAGTTAAAGGGATTACCATGTCTGTTAGTGAGGCTATTTAAAGGTAATCCCAGTGGGGAAAATGCTAAAGAAGGCACTTGACATTAAAGGAAACTAATCTTCAAAGGTTCATGGAGAGTAAATGCAGCAAACAATAATTCTGAAAGCTTAAAAACCTTGCTGCATCATACATTTCAGAAGTACTTTTGTTCTTTTTATTTTTTTTTTTAAGAGAGAGGGACAATGAGAGAGACAGAGAAAGAGAGAAACAACTTTATTTAGTTTTTCACATGGCCTTAGTTGCTCCAACACTCAGTTGTGTACGTGGTGCTGGGGTTTTATTCCATGTTTCATCTGTTTTTTTGTTTTTCCAACACTTAGTTGTATATGTGGTGCTGGGGTTCGAACCTGGGTCTTCGCGTGCCAGGCAAGCACCGCTCCAGTCCAGGTACTTAGATTTTAACATGTATTGGTTGTCTCATCCACAAATCTTGAGGAAAACTAACAAAATGGAAGCAAATCATAGCAACAAAATGATTAAAGAAAAAAAATGGCCCTTGCCCTAATTCAGATCTTCTCACCACCAAAGTTTACCATTTTTTGTAAATCTTTATGTATCTGTATATATACATAGACTTATCATCGTTTTTTATTTATATAAACCTCAGACAACAGACATTGTTTTAAGTAACTTGCTTAAATTGTTTCACTCAGCTATGGTTTTTAAAACTGGTTTTCAGATGTACTGGTTGTTCTAAGGTCTCCCAATTGCTACATGAAAAAGTCTATGATTCTAAACCTCTATTTAAAAAAAAAAAAAGCCATCCTTAGGTTTGGGGGTGTGCGCTAATTCTTGATTTGCTTTGAACCAGACCAGAAATAGAGAGAAAAAGGAAATTGTCCACCTCCAGGGCCTGGCTCTGTTCCAGGAGTGCTTCAGGGCTCTTCTTGAGGGCGGAATCAGTCACAAGTGAAGTGTGGATTTGAAGCAATATTCCAGATCATTCAATCCCCAAAGCTACTTTGATCTAAATAACCCAGTACTTACAAAGTAGATTTTGTTCTGGCTTGGATTTCTGGCTAGTTCCTCCTAGCATACTTCACTGATGGAATGAATTCATCCATTTATCCATCCAGCGACTCTTCATTAACTGTTAGCTAAATGCATGGCATTGTGTTCACAGGTTTATGTTTTAATTTTGGTTGAGAGACTGGGGATACAGCTCAGTGGTAGAGTGCTTGCAAGGTCCTGGGTTCGATTCTTAACCTCACACACATGCATGCCAACTTTGTGAAGGACGTATTTAGCCTTTTCGTGTCAACTGCACAGCTTACGGGAGGCACTGAGCAAATGCTACTTACATTTACCAAACAGGAAAAGCCAATAACTCAAGAACAAGGTGGTAGGAGAAAGTTCAGGGGCTACCACTGATTTATCTATTTGTGATCTACTTCCAGCAAATCTTGAAGTCATAGTCTATTCCTCAGAAAAAGACATACACGTTAAAAGCAGAATCCCTGCTAACACTAGGTCCATAGAGTTCAAATTCCTTATGCTTGAGTCATAGGGCAAGTCACCATGAGTAAAAGGTGTGGACTCAGAACTAACTACACAGTGCCCTACTACTGAAATATGAAAGCCCTTATAAATCCTGCTGTTTCATCAGAAGGAATTCATTCTTAGCATCTGGTTTATGCAAAATCAGAGTGGTATTTATAGTTTATTTGAAGTGGGGATTTTTAAGATCTTAAAGATAAAATAAATTCTCAATTCATGCAAAATAAGTTTGTGCTTTTTTGGACTTGTTTGCTGCTAAATTCCTTTAACTGCAATGTAGATTAAAAAATCTCTCTGATCTTTATCCTGAAGACTGATGCCTTGTCTTTGCCAGATAGTAATAAATCTTCTATCTCACAATCAGGCAGAACCAATCTGTTTAACTATTTACCAACAAGAGCTTTTAAGCAAATTAAATGAGGTCAAGTGCTTTGTATTATTTTAGTAGTTCCTGCTTAATCAGAATTTCTTTTCTTTTAAGCTATGCTTTTCCACAACGATCATGTAACTTCCCATTTAATAGGAGTAAGATTTTGAGCCACTGATGAGCTTAAACCCCAAGTCCCTCTTTTTCTGTGAGGCTGATGAATGCTGTTGCCTTACTGATCTATTTTACCTGTGATTGTGAATGGCTGAGTCCCCAAAGAATTTAAAGGTGTGTTCTATGTTAGGGTTTTGTTTTGTTTTGAGGTATTAGATTAGTGATAGGGCCCCAGCATGTTCTTTCCCACCAAATCTCAAAATCTCAGGGCCATTCCTCCAAGTTGAGTCATAGACTTGGGTTTGAGTGGTATCCATTATTACACAAACACAATGCTGTTGAAATAGATAGACCTGAAGACTTGTGGAAAAGCAGGCTCTGATTAGCTAGTCCCGTGCATTTTTCCAAAGGCAAACGCTTGCCATGTTTTTCTTCTAAGGATGTTAACTTGATGCAACAAATGGACCAAACCCCACTGAGAACACAATAAGGTATCATACCTAACTCCCAGCTAACACCTAACTTGTCTGCACTGGTTTGATTGTTTAAATATTAAAATAAATAATTCCACACTGACAGGTGAATAGCTACTGATTCCCAAGATCTGAGGCAGCCTCCGGTCCTGCCCCTTCTGATTAGCTCCCAACCTTACTGGTGGTTGTTTTAGTATCACTTCTGACTGAAACAAGACAAAAGTGAATGGAACAAGAAAGGCATACAGAGATAGACTGTGATTTACAAATTTAGCTTCTAATTATCAATGCCACACAAGAAACTATCCTGAAACTTAGTGGTTTAAAAATAATATTTATTATGCTCAAAAGTCTACAATTTGGGGGCTGGAGCAGTGGCTCACCAGTTACAGCACTTGCCTGGCATGTGCGAGTACACAGGTTCGAACCCCAACACCACGTACACAACAAAAGCCACATGAAAAACTAAATAAAAGTCTACAATTTGGTCATGACTCAGTGGAGTTGTTTGTGTCTGCTGAAGTTGGTGTTTAACTGGAGTGGCTTAAAGACTAGTGTGATAGTTAATTTTATGTGTCAATTTGTCTAGGTTATGGTACCCAGGTATTTGTTCAGACACCAGCGTGGACATTGCTGTGAAGGTATTTTTAAGATGGGATTAATGTTTAAATCAGAAGACTCTAAATGAAGCAAATTACCCTCCATAATGTGGGTGGGCCTCATCCAATCAGTCAAAACAAGGAATTCAGCCAGCCATTGGACTTGAGCTGCAACATTGACTTTCCTCTGGGTCTCCAACCTGCTGGAATGGCCAGCTTCCACCATCGTGTAGTAGTTTCTTTGGAGGGCTCTGATTAATATAGCTGGGGACTAGAATCATCTGAAATCATCACTCCATCATGTGTCTCTTTGTTAATGGTGGGAAGACTTAAGAAATTGGAATCTGGAATACTAGGATCTTTTGGGGCATCTTTTTATGTTTTTTTTTTTTTTTATTGTTTCAGCATGTTCTTACTTACTGAAGGGATTCATTGCTATGCATTCTTATGTGCACAGGTAATGATAATGTCACTTGGACTGGGGGATCTTTTTCACTATGGATCTTTCAGCATGGAAACTCAAGTGAACTTCTTGTCAAGTCAGAATTCCTAAGGTATGTGTTGGGAGAGAGAGAGAGAGAGGGAGAGAACAAAGCAGAATCTGTATTGCTTTTCATGACCTCACCTCTGAGGTTACATTGCATCATTTATGTTGCATGAGGCATTTATGAAGGTTCACTTAGGTTCCAGAGGAGGGGCACAGGCCTCAGCTGTCAGTGCAGGAATAGCCACATCACATTATAAGAGGAGGAACTTGTTAGCCTGGCACAGTGGCACATGCCTGTAATCCCAGCAATTTGGGTGGCCGAAGCAGGAGGATTGCAAGTTCAAGGCCACCCTCAGCAACTTAGCGAGGTTCAAGCAACTTAGCAAGATTGTGTCTCAAAAAATAGTAACAATAAAAAAAAGTCTGGAGATGTGGCTCAGTGGTAAAGCACCCCTGGGTTCAATCCCTAATACAAAATAAAAAAGTAAAATACAATAAGAGGAAAATATGCTAAAAAAAATACATTGATGCAGCCATCTTTGGGAAACACCATCTGCCTCACGAATGTTTTTCAAATTCTGAAATATATTTTCAGTTTATTTAGAATAACTAATAACTGGTGCTTTACTTTTCTGAGATGGGGCCTCCCTATGTTGCCCAGGCTGGCCTCAAACACATGATCCTTCTGCCTGGAGCCTCCATATATGCCATTACAAGGTCCAGCTCGATGATGTACTTTTAGAGTGCAATCACTCACTGGCCATTCTTTTTCACTTTTCCTTCTCAACCAGAAATAGCAATTTTATTATTGCAGAAATACATGTGGGTTGGCAGCACAGCACTTGCCTGGCATGCGCGAGGACCCGGGTTCAAACCCCAGCATCGCATCCAACATCTAAGTGTTGGAAAAACTAAAACCAGATGGAAAAATAAGTAAAAAAATCAACTCTGTCCTTCTTTCTCTCTTTAAAAAGAAACATTTTCAAAAAGGAAATGTACACGTGAAACATGAAAACTTAACTTCTAGTTTTTAATTCTCCTAAATTTTAGTATTGATTTTTAAAAGTCACATAAAATAAATCCAAAGTAAAAAAATTAAGATTTTAGGGCTAGAAAACATTTTTTAAACAAAAAACTAAGTAATGGGAATGAAATTAATAAAATTATCATTTTATTGATCAATTTGAGTAAATCTATACTTGGATAATGTTGGCATTATTTTAGAGGCTTTTCTTTCCTTTTTTTTTTTTTTTCAGGGCTGAGGACTGAACTCATGTGCTAGGCAAGTGCTCTGTCACTGAGCTAAATCCCCAATCCCTAGAGGCTTTTCTTGATTTTGTCTTTTGCGATGCTGGGAATTGAATCCAAGGGTTCATACATGCTAGGCAAGTGCTCTACTACTGAGCTACATCCCCACCCCCTGTAGTTTCTTTGTACAGTTTCTTTATGGAATCAGCTTTGCTGCTTTTTCACTAACATATCTTCCTCTCTAGAAAGTTAGGTAAAAGGGGTTGGAGCAGTGGCTTAGCAGTTATGGTGCTTGGCTTACATGCGCGAGTGCGCGAGTTCAAACCCTAGTACCACATACATAGCAGAGTCTCTGAGCAACGAAAGCCATGTGAAAAACTAAATAAACATTGATTCTCTCTGTCTCTCTCCCCCACTGTCTCCTCTTTCTTAAAAAAAAAAAGAAAAAAAGAAAGTTAGGTAAAAGAGCCTTATAATCCCAGGGACTTGTGCAGCTAAGGCAAGAAGATCACAAGTCTGAGGCCAGCCCCGGCAACTTAGTGAGATCCTGTCTCAAAATAAAAATAAATACATAAATAAAAAATAAATACATAAATACATAAATAAATAAAAAAGACTGTGGGGAGGATGTAGCTCAGTGGCAAAGCACCTCTGGGTTCAACCCACAGTAACAACAATAACAAAATAATAATAATAATAATAAAGAAAAGAGAGTGAAAGTTAGGTAGAGGATGGCCTGGGCCTCGGGTAGAGATGCTTCTACCCTACCATTCTCTAGATGGAGATGGTAGCTTCTCTATCCTGGAAGTAATTTACTCCCAAGAAAGTTGATACTTTTTTTTTTTTTTAGATGTAATAGTTGACTTCAACTTTGATACAAGTAATTACTATATTTTTCTATTTATATTTTCAATTTCTACAACATTGAAAAGTTTCCTGAGCCCCAAATCAGCAGGATAGTGTTTCAACTGAAGTTATATTCCTAAGTTCCTTTATACTTCCATCTTGGCTGTTCTTCACCTTCTTACCCCCTGATGCATTTAAAAATTCTTATTTATTTACTTTTGTTATTTAAATGTATTCTTTAATATTTTGAAATAAAAATCTATAAAGAATAATGATAGACACATTTATCTGTCCACACCTAGCTTAAGTAATAAATATTACCCACATAGTTGACGTTTCCTATGTTTACCTTGATCAAATATCAGTTCTCCTTCTCTGCCTTCAGAGGTAGTCACTTTCGTGAATTTGATATTTTTTATTCCATAACATTTAATTTATTTTATTTTGAGTTTTTATTCCCCTAATGCTGGTGATTGAACCCAGGGCCTTGAACATGCTAAGCAAGCACTCTATCACTGAGCGATACCTCCAGCCTCTATTCCTTAGCATTTAAAAATATTTTATTACTTTTATATGTTTTCCTAAATAATCGATTCTAGTATTATGCATGTTTTTAAGCTTCATGGAAGTAGCACCAAACTGAATATATCTTTCTGTAATCTCCTTTTTTAAAATTTTCATTTCCTTTAACTTACTTTTCCTCTGCTTAGTATTTCATTGTATGAAATACTTAGCTTATTTACCCATACTCCTACTGATGGTTGTTATTTCCAATTTTTGCTATTACAAACAATTCTTCCATAAAAATGTTTTTACTTGTCTCCTCATGCACACGGGGGTCAGCTTCTTATAGTAGTAAATTATTTAATACTAGTTTGCACAGAGATAAGGGGCTTATGTCAGAATACAAATTCATACACCATTTCCTTCACCAAAAAAGTATTATCTTAAAAAAAAGTCAGCTCACTTAAAGATGTTCTTAGTGACATACAGTTGTCTTACATCCTTGAACAAACCCTTTATCTTATTGTGTTCCAGTGACGAACAGCTTGAGAAAGTGGACCATTTTGAGTGAAATTGTTGGAGCATAGATATGTGTTCAATTTTACTTCATGTTCTTAAAATGATCTCCAAAACTGTACCAAATCACACAGGTATCAGGAGTGAAAAAAATTCCCATTTCTTCATATCTTTGCCAACATATGGTATCATCTGACCTTTTAATTTTTGCCCATTGGATGGGTAGAGCATGTTTTTTTTTATTATGGTTTCACTTTGTGTTTCTCTGATTGCTAGTGATGTATTTTTTTTCTTTCTTTTAATGGATTTTTAGTTTATTAATTTTTTTCTTTTTTTTAAAGAGAGAGGGACAGGGTCTGGAGTGGTGGCTCAGCGGTTACAGCACTTGCCTGGCATGTGCTCCAGTCCCTAGGTCTTTCTTTTAATAAGGAACTTTTCTGAATTGTTGCTGCTAATGTCCAACTTTTCTTTATGTTTTATTTATTTTTTTAAAGGAATCACACTGAAATCAGACACCCAGCAATGCTGGAGGCAAGATGACAATGGCACTATATATACATTTTTTTTTTTGAGAGAGAAAGAAGGACAGTGAGAGAGAGAGAGAGAGAGGCAGAGAGCATCAATTTTTATTGAGTTTTTCACGTGGCTGTTGTTGGTCTGACGTTTAGTTGTGTACGTGGGTGCTGGAGTTTGAACCTGTGTACTTGTGCATGCCATCCATGCAAGGTCCATAACCACTGAGCCACCATGCCAGCCGCTTATGTTTTATTTTTAAAGTTTGTTTTTGTGGTCTTGGGCTTGAACCCAGGCCTGCTCTACCACTGAATATAATTCTGCTTTTTATTTTATTTTGAGACAGAGTCTCACTAAATTTCCCAGGCTGGCCTCGAACTTGCAATACTCCTGCCTCAGCTTCCTGAGTAGCTGGGATTACACACATGTGCCACTGCACCCAGTTTATTCCTTTTATCAGTGTCCCAAAGGTAGATCTTTTGTGACTCCCGCTTTCTCCTTTTCCCCTATCATTCCCTTCTCACCTGGGAATGCTGTTTGTGCTTCTATAATGAACTTTCTGCTTTTCTATCTACTGCCTCTCTTTTTTTTTAAATAATTCTTTTTTTTTTAAGAGAAGGACAGTGATAGAGAATCAATTTTTATTGAGTTTTTCACATGGCTTTCGTTGCTCTGACACTTAGTTGTGTATGTGGGTGCTGGGATTTGAACCCACGTACTTGCGCATGCTGGGCAAGCTCTGTAACCGCTGAGGCACTGCTCCAGCCCTCAGCTTTACTTTTTTGAATATGAATGTAGTAGAATTCAAGTACATGGGCTCCTTTTTACAATGACACTGACTTTTATAAGTTATGATTTGTAATGATTCCTACTTTAGATCCCACATTGGTCCCTCACATTCTCCAATCTTTGACTCCCTTTTTGGAGCAGAAGTAAAACTTCCCTGGCATCACCCTGTAGCCCATTGCCAAGGTTGCTGCCCCTTTCTCAGGCCTGAATCCAGCCTCCTCAGGCTACTCCGCCTTTCTATTCTCCAGGATGTTTCCTCAGAGCCCCTGTTAGAGCTGGAGGTAAGGAAGAAGCAAACTCTAAACTCCACTGCATATCTTCTCTGAAGAAATCTTCCTCTCAAAGCCTCTGTATCTACAATTTCTCTATATTTTCATATCAATAACCAGGTTAAAGAGTCCTGTGTGAGGGCCCAAGAATCACATAATTGTCTTCTATTTCTCCTTTAAAAATGTGCACCTTGGGGTTCATCTTACAACCTAGTCTGCCACTGTCACTTTGTCTTAGGAACTCACTCAAAAATTCCAATTTTAGATATCCCTGTATAGTCAAATATGATTAAATGCTGCCTTTGTAGACATTCCTATTCTCCTTTTTCTCTCTGGATTTAATGTCACAGAGGTTTCTCTGACTAATATTTCCTTGGCATGGGTGTTCATATGCATGTGTAGGCATGAACACACACACAAATGTTTATATACCTGACAATAGATGGCTATGCCTATTTCCTTGTCAAAGAAGTTTCTTATTGATGAATTTTAGTTTTTCACAATTCTATCTATCAGAATACCAAATTCCCTAGAAATGTTAAAAAAAAAAACCAACAACAACAACAAAAAAGAACCTGGCCTGGGGGGTTTGGGTGTATATAAAATAACCAGTAAACCCATTCCTGAATTTGGTGTTTGCATAGTTTGTTAGAATGGAAGGGAGGTTTGTACTTTCTCAATGGTTCAATTTGTTATCGAGAAGATGGTGGACATAATCAGGTCAGATCTGGTATCTAGCTTGACATTTCCTTGGGAAAAGCTCTAGTCAATTCTGACATGTACTTTTATTTAATTAATTTACAAAGAGTGAATGATATAATTTCATTACCATAGCTGTGTCTCTCCATTGCTCAATTTGTTCTCTATAATCAGTATTAAATTTCACATTCCCAGAAGAGAGGACATATAAGTATTTGATCAAAATTTAATTAAATTGAACAGAGATCAATTTAATTAAAAAATGTTGAGTGCCTACTATATGCAAGATACTGATTCAATTTACAAAGAATAGGAATTACCAACATTTTTGAGCACCTATTATTTGTCATGTACCATGCTATATCCTTTATAAGTGTTATTTCTTTTAATCCTTGCATAACCCTGTAAGGTAGGTACTATTGTAGTCTGTGTTGTTTCAATGTGGAAATGGAAGACCAAAGAGGTTAAGTATCTTGATCAAAGTTATACAGGTAGTGTTACCTGAGCCAGGCTTCAAACCCAGAATTCATGCCCTTAATTCACAGTGAAGGAGATAAAGGATCTCATGATCAACATGCCACACGCTGACAAAGTATAAGGTGGAATACAGAGCATCATGGAATTCATCGGTGGAAAAGCACCTGCAACGTAATGAGCAATCATGGAATTTTTTCCCCTGTAGTAGTAGGTTTTGGCCTAGTACTAAAGAATGTGGCAGAAATTGTGAATCAGGGTAAATACATATTTCAGGTCAGGAAACAAAGGCCTAGAGGTAGGAATGAGGAGATTGTGTCTGAAATCAAGTTTGGATCACAGGTAGCATTCCCAATCAATGTGTCACTCCCATTTAAGCAGTGATAATAGCCACTGTTCGTGGCTTTTAATGCTAGACTCTTAACAGATACTATTTCTTATCTTCAGGACAATCCTACAGGGTAGCTATCATTAGCCTTGATTCATAGATGATGAGGTGCAGGTTCTCGAAGGATCAAAGGGCAATTAAGTGATGGAGTCAAGATTTGAATCAGTCTTCCTGATGTCACATTCCTGCCCCTTCTGCTTAATTGTGCTGCCAAACTTCAGAGAGATGGAAAGCTAAGCTGGACCATATTGAGAAAGCATGGATGGCTGGGGTGAGAAGTTTTTATTTACCTTGGCAGGTGGGGTGGGGCAGGTACCAAACTCAAGCTGAAGTCTGGGAAGACTACTGAAATGTTTTTGTCAATGACAGCCTAAATTAGAAGAGAGGTGGTGCAGGTGGACTGGGGGAGTGCATGCAAGAATACACAACAGTGTTGGAGACTGAATAACTGGTAGGAGCCAGGCAGAGACAGGAGCATCTACTCTGTCTGAGGTTTTGAGCCTCTTGGTTCACGAAGGATGTTCCATGATGGCCATTAACATATACAGGAGCAGGAAGAGAAAATGGCTCTGGAGGTGTAGAGGGAAAATGATGAATTTTATTTGGGAGTCAGGAGGTGCTGGTGATCTCCATGGAGATGGTAACAGGTAATCAGAGAGTTAGTCTAAGGTTTGGAACTAAGAATTAGTTATACAAAGAGAGGCAAATACCAAATCCATGGTAATAAACAAAGAATGTAAAGTGAAAAAAAAATCCAATGTCGGTGTCTGTAGAAAAGTAGGAAAAGCCAACCAGGCAGTATGTGGTGTATACTATAATCCCAGCTATGCTGGAGGCTGAGGCAGGGAGGATAACAAGTTCAAGGCCAGCCTTAGCAACACAGTGAGACCTTGTCTAAAAATAAAAATAATATGTATTTTTTAAAAGGGATGGAGATGTAGCTCAATGTTGTAACACTTCCCTAGCATGCAAGAGGTCCTGGTTTTAATCCCCAGTACCACCAAAAAAAAAAAAAAAAAAAAAAAGTAGGAGAGCTGGACCTGGTGATGTGCCCTTGTAATTCTAGCTATTTAGGAGGCTGATGTGGGAGGATTATTTGAGCCCAGGAATTTGATAGCAGCCTGAGCAACATAGTGAGATTACATTTCAAAAAGAGGAGAACGAGGGGCTGGAGTGGTGGCTTGGTGATTACGACGCTTGCCTAGAATGCATAAGGACCCAGGTTCAAACCCCAGCACCACGTATACAATAAAAGGTTGGAGCAATGAAAGCCACATGAAAAACTAAATAAAATTGACTCTCTCTCTCTCTCTCACATACATACACACTGTCCTTCTAAAAAACAAAGAAAGAAAGAAAGAAACCTGTCTGCATTCAACTTCCAATCTTATTCCAGGGATTACAGTTATGAAGCTATGAACAAATAGTACAAAGCTAGATATAATCAAGAGCCAACGTGTAGGATATAAACAAGAGTTGGGAATATCCGTAAAAGGAAGGAGACTGATGTGACTGAAGTATTTGGGAGTTAAGGGAAAGAAAATCATCAGTACAAAGTAAGAGGTGGAAATGGAGCATAACCTGCTACCATGGTAACATGGCTTCTCATACCACAGTAGAAAATTTTGGTGTTTTCTCTGTTGCCCAGCAGGTAGCATGGGGATGAAAAAGTATAAATAAGCTTTGGAGTAAAGGCAACCCTAAATCTTGTTTATCTCCCTTTTACTAATGGGTTGAAAGTTGGGCAAATAGCTTAACTTTCAGAAAGCATTTCCTCTTTTTTGAAAAAGTGAGTATGAGGACCAAATAAAGCGGTTGCATACATTCATTAAAATAGTACATATGTCAAGATTGGGTAAAACCTAAATTACACTTTCCTTCTGTTGTTTTTCTTGCTACCACTTGCATAGTTGGGATACCACGTTTCCTGTTCTTCCTTCTAGTGCATCTTCCTGGAGTCACAGTAAAAAACAATTTAAAACAAGGAGTCAATTTTATTTTACTTTTTTCATCTGGTTTTAGTCTTTCCTCTACTTAGTTGTGTATGAGTGCTGGGGATCAAACCCCGGCCCTCGCGCATGCCAGGTAACCCCTCTACCAATGAGCCACCTCTCCAGCCCTGGCACAGTATAGTTTTTAAATGTGTGTAGAACTTTCAAACATTCATGTAACTCCTATTCAGGCACTGCTGTTGGCCCTATGAAGAAGGACCAATTACTGCTTCTGCTTTTATTGATATGATCTACTTGATAAACATTTATTGAGCACCTAAAATGTCCTGCGTACTGTGCTAGGGTGAGTATACTTATTACCAAATAAGGTGATACACCTATTGGGGACATAGAGATAAAAGAATCTCAGTCTTCAAGGTACTTAAAGATCAGATAATTATCAGACTTTAGAAGTGCAGATATAAGCGGGGAATTTGAAAGCAGTGAGGACCTAGTGGAAGGTGGCCTTATTTGCAGAAGAGATGTCTTTTAAACTGTCTTGACAGATGATAGAATTCAACATGCGGAGACGGGGAAGAGAAAAAGGAGAAAAGATGTCGACCCCAGAGGGTTTCAAAGCAGTTATATCAGTGCCAAATGCCTACTGGGAGGAAACTTAGTTTTATTTGCTTTGGAGTCTTTAGCCATTAGATTGCACGCTAAACAGAACTATAGCTCTCGAGAATAAAACGGCCACATGACAGCAGTGGGTAACTGCAGCAACCGCAGAGCTGCAATTACACCGAAACAGACTGGAGTGACGATTTATTTGGAAGACGACTGGTGAAACATTGTAAAGCCTCAGAAAGCTGCCGTTTCCCAGAGCTCATCCTTGTCAAGTCCCTAGCATGTTTTCCTCACCCGGGGTGAAGTGCGCCGGCAGCAGGCCCAATTAGCGCCAGAGGAACGGGGAGAGGGGGAGTCTCCTCTGCGGATATACTTTGGCTCCGCCCGAGTTCTGCCAGACTCAAACTTCGCCACACCAAATATGGCTTCCTCGCGTTTCCTCTCCTCGTTTACCTTGCCCTCACCTTTTGGCCGCACTCAAAATGGCCCCAGCCCTGGGTTGCATTCCTGTGGAAGGCTCTCGGGATAGTTCTCGCGAGGTTTGCCTGGGCCGGGGCCGCTCCCGCCCTGCCCCGCGCCGCCGCCACCGCCACCGCCGCCGGCGCCGCTCCTCCTCCGTGTCAGTTGTTGGGCTGTAATGGCGACTGGGCCGCCGCTGCCGAAGTGACTCCCGGGCGGGGGAGCCGGGCCAGACCAGCGCCAGGGAGAGCTGCAGAGAGCCGCAGCTCAGGGGGTGGCTTGCTGTGGGGGAGGGGAGGCAGCCCTTCCGCCTCTCCTTCCTTCCCTGCGGACCGGCGGATCCCGGGAGCCGGTGCGAGGCGGGACCCGGTGCGTCCCCCGAGCGGGGAGGCCAGGCCAGGCAGCCCTGGGGCCGGTCGGGGCGGCGTCACTGCACCCTCCGCCAGGCCCCGCGGGATGCACCGTGGGAGCCGAGGGCGGAGGCGACACTCTCAGGTGAGCTGCGAGAGGACCTGGCTGGGACCGCGGACGCTGGCTCAGCCTTCGCTGCCTCTGTCCGCGGTCCCGGGTCCCAGGTGCTGGCCAGAGAGGCGGGGCGGGGCCCTGGGCCCTGCCTGGCGTCCCCCTCGGGGAACCTCCCTGGGTCCTAAGGCTTTTCCGGGGGGTGGCTCCTTCCGACACCTGGATTTCAGGTCCCACCTGTGCCTGCAGAAGACAGATTTCCTTGCTTACCTGCTGGTGTCTACCCCTCTCTCTCGCCCCTCCTCTTGCCTGCATAGACCTCAGATCTCTCACCTTCGGTCTCCGGAGGAGTGTCCCTTCTTCGTTTGGAGATCAAGCGTATTTTGGGAAATTCCGGGGGACTGGCTCCAGTGGTGGGGATGACGAGTTTCTGTTCCTTTTCGGTGGGGGTAACATTCTCAAATACAGCACAAGGAAAACTTTGATCTGCTGCTGTTCAGCAGTTGCTGAATGTAGTCTACCGGCTAATTCACAAATGATTTGGGGCGTGGATTTTAAAAGCTTTAAACTTTGGAAGTTACCGGTATCTCCCCCTACACCCCTTTCAAATGCAGCCCAACGTGCTAAAATGTCATAGATATGAGTTGGAATTTGCCTGGATTTGAGTTGCAAAAATAAATTTTAATGTGGTTTTAAGGTAGTAAACGAATCCTTCATTTTGGGAAAAATCAGGTTGTCAGGAATAATGATCAGTATCCATGTACTCTACTTGATTGTTTTGATGGTGATCCTTGTTTTGAATTTGGAGAAGTCGTTAGTGTTGCCATGTTAACCATTCCTCCTGGACCTGTATTTTAAGGCTTTTAAAGGAAGTCTGTCTTAGGTAGACCAAGGTACACCCTGACAAGTTTTGTAGAAGCAAAGATAAAATACGTATTTGCAAGATGACCTCCATTTAAAACACTTCTTAGTTTAAAAGATTGTTTTCAAAAGAGGCATTGTGCTACTAATAAGTTGGGATTGTGACTTTGGGGGATTAGTTGTTAGACTTATGCTAGAAGTCACTTCAAATCCATGAGCATATAATTACTTTTGCAGCTAAATTGACAAAATTTAGTTAGTGACATAAAGTAAATCTGAATGATTGAACTGTCATCACATTAAATTTAAGATACTTTAATAAGAAAATAAATGTCAAGCTAGAATACATTGTATATGTGGATAAATACATGTGTATCTCATCTTTTCATAGACAGTAGCAGGTCTTTGTGGTGGTGGTGAATTAAACATGTAAACAACTTTACACATCTATGAAAGAATTTCTCTGATTTTCTGAGTTACATTGGTGTGTCTTCTGTGGGGTAATCAATGTATGAATTACGAAGTTTGTGTTTTTTTTTTTTTTTTTTTGCTTCTAATTGCCAATCTTTTGGCCATTTTATAATACTTCTGTATCATGGACAGGAGAAAGGAGATGAAGTCCATCTGTATCTACTTTTTATTTGTTAAATTGCTATTAGTTATATTGGGAGCAAAAAAGAAGCTGCTGTCTGAAATAACTGCCCTTTTTTTTTTTTTTTTAGTGTGCCTCCACATTAATTTTTTTAGTCTTCATGGTGATCTTGTGAGGGAGGTATGACAAATATTCTTATTTTGCAGTTGTGGAAACAAACACATAAGAATATTTTTGTGAATGCTGCCCTTATTTCTGCAGTTAATCTAGAATTACTTTTGTTTAAAATTAAATGTTACTATAGATACCTCTGGTATTTGGTATTATTTCAAAATGGTTTTAAAAATTCTGTTTGGTTCCTTTTTACATATGTCAGTTCTTTGAAAGCATTAGTATTTTCATAGCTTTTTGTTAATTATTAACAAGCCATGGATTATTATATTGGGTCATTTTACTTCTCTATGAACTTTTTTGCTTTAACAAAGTTCTTAAGAAATGTAATGAAGCCAGATGCTGTGGCACATGCCTGTAATCCCAGCACCTCAGGAAGCTGAGGCAGGAGGATTCCAAGTTCAAGGCCAGCTGCTACCATTTAGGGAGACACTGTTCTTGTACTAAAATAAAAAGGACTATGAATGTAGATCAGTTAAAGCACCCCTAGGTTCAATCCCCAATACCATTTATATTTATTTATGTTCTTTATGTAAACAAATATTAATTCACTATGATCATTAGTAGCATAACTGAAAAGTTGTAGTATTTTAGTAATTTTATTATAGAGACAACTGAAGACTTAAAAAGTTAACTTTACAGTTGTGATTGCAGTGTTTTGCAGAGTGGGACAAGTTG
Organism: Aplodontia rufa; assembly: GCA_004027875.1. Classification (NCBI taxonomy): domain Eukaryota; kingdom Metazoa; phylum Chordata; class Mammalia; order Rodentia; family Aplodontiidae; genus Aplodontia; species Aplodontia rufa. The sequence continues at coordinate 32,311 of PVKS010006199.1, forward strand.
TGAAATAGTTTTTCCTTGTTGAGTTTTTTCCTCATGTCAAGCGTAGTTAAAAGAATCAGAAGATTCTTTACTGATGTTGCATGGTACTGATGTTTTTTGATCATTGTTACAAGTGTGATTTTGTTTACATGTAGATATTTAGGGTTATTATTTGCCTTTCCAATCTGATCTGTAGGTTTCATGATGGCAGAAGTCTTCAGTTTAGTATTATGCACTAGTGCCTAGCAGGTAGGAAGGTAGTCAGTAAATATTAATTGGATTAATTGATTACAGAGTAGTCTTAGGAATAATATTTTAAAAACAAAACAATCTAGTTCTTAGTCCCTGGGCACATTTCAGCTCTTAGGAGTGCACTTCAGAGGTATGTTCAAATTTGCTAAGTAGCAAGGGAATGACAGTCTAGGATTAAAGAGCCACTGAGAATAAGCCACAGGTGGATCCTGAAAACTTTGACTATTTTGATGATTTGCCTACGTGTTTTGGCAATTGTAATTTAAAGAAAATAGAAGGTATAAGACCCTAACCTGTTATACTAGTACTATAATTACAGGCTTGTAATGACTTAAAGTCACTTCTTAATCACCACATTAGGAATTTTAAATCTTGAAGGCATTTAGTCCAATTCCCACATTTAATACATAAGAAAACATGGGGGACTGGAGTGGTGGCTCAGTGGTTGGAGCACTTGCCTGGCATGCTTAAGGACCCAGGTTCAAACCCCAGCACCACGTACACAACTAAGTGTTGGAGAAACAAAGACCTGATAAAAAAATAAAATCGGTTCTCTCTTTCTCTCCTTCTCTCTCTTTAAAAAAAATACATAGGAAAACAAAGAATCATATAGGGGAAGTATCTCATTCTTAGTTGGTTTGATAACAGGAAGAAGAATCTACCATGTAGCTGCTAAGTCTGCATTTATTTAATATCAGATAATTAATCAGGATAATTGCGATCAACTTCGCGGTCTGTTATATATTAGGATTAATTAAAAGTTCAAAATGGACCTTTTCATGAACCAAAAATATATATTAACTTAAAAATGAATCTCAACCCTGTCCCCTGTCATTGTGACTAAGTTGGGACAATTGGAACAACGTTCTGGGAGAAAATTTGGCATTATTTATAAAAATTAAAAGTTTTTAGTTTATCCTACATATGATTTTTTATTAAACTTTTTTATTGGTGCATTAAAGGTATACATAATGATGGGATTTGTTGTTATGTATTCATATATGTGCATAATACAACAATATAATTTGGCCAGTATCCACCCCCAGCACCCCCCCATCCCTTGTGTCCCTTGGTCCCTTGCTTCTGGTGATTATGCTGCAAAAGCACAAGAACGTAAGAATGTTTGTTTTAGCATTATTGCACAATGTTAACATTTATAAGTAACAAAAAATATCCTAAATGTCCATTGATAAAGGAACAGTTAAAATTAAAGTATGTTTATTCTCTGAGCCACTCTGCAGTTGTTAACAGGTTTGGAGTATCTAAATTTACTTCATGAGAAATAGCTGAGTGTGTCCTTCAGCGTATGGGCTGTACGTCAGACTTTCTAGGTTCAAATCCTAACTGCACCACTTGTAACATTAGCAAGTTACTTAACTTCATCTATAAATTAATAATTCTCACCTTCCAGGGCTGTTGTGAGAACTAGATGAATTAGTGTTTATACCCCAAGTCAGCATAGTATGCATCACATTGTTTGCTATTACTGTTGTGTACTGATGGAAAAATGTTCATCATGTAATATTCAGTGCAGGAAATACGTTGCACTGTACTGTGTAATATGATTTGATTTACAAAAATAAGTTCATAGGCCAAAAAAAATTGTTTGTATAGAAAAAGTTCTGTAATAATAGATGTTAAAGCTGTTAGCTGTTTTATCCCTGGGGAAGTGGATAACCCTTTTTTTCCCATTTTATCATTGTTTCATGTTAAGTCCCACTTTTATAATTTTTGAAATTTTGTTCTAAAAAAGAAAATATTGAAGCAGGATTTTTTGTGTGATGTTACAAATATATATATGTATATATACATCTGGTTTTTGTTTTTCCTCCTCCACTCAGTTGTATATGTGGTTTTGGGGATCGAACCCAGGTCCGTGCACGTGCCAGGTGAATGTTCTATCACTGTCCCTCCTCTGCAGCCCATAAATGTGTTTTTGAATATAATTTTTCAGAGATTTTCAGATTTTCTCAACAATATCACATTATTAGATCCTATTTCAAAACTTTTTATTGATGGAAGGTTGAAGTTAATCTCTGAAAATCTCTATTTAATATATTTGTTTTTCAAATAACTTTGTGACCTTCAGCCTTATTTCTTGATTTACTAAGTAACTCCATAGATTTAGTGTTTCTAAGCTCAGAGTTCTCAAAATTTGCACTGGACATTGGTTGCTCAGAGCACCACAGTGAGACACTGTAGGATATCTGAAAATTCAAGGGGATACAGCAATATTTAATAGGTTGTGGGACACTGCAGAAACTAACATTTTGAGGTGTTACATGAGATGGTGCGTCTTTTGGTGATAATATCACTTCAAAAAGCTAGGTTTAGGGGGTTATTATGTTTAAAACTGGGTGTGGTGGCACCTACCTGTAATACCAGACTGGGGAGGCTAAGGCAAGAGGGTAAAAAATTCAAGGCCAGCCTGGGCCACTTGAATACCCTGTCTCAAAGTAAAAAATAGAAAGGGTTGGAGATATGGCTCAGTGGTTAAGCATCACTGGATTCAATCCCCAGTACAAATAGATAAATGAATAGCAAGTACTGTGCACATTCAGTGTGGAATGGTGAATGAACGTGGCAACAGTTAAATTGATTCAAGGTTTGAGAAGTTGTGTAATTTCTAATAGGTACAAAGAGCCCATTGCTATGTAATTGTGCTTATTTAATAAAATAGAAATATTTAATAAAATAAAAATATTTCTTTCAATTTATTTACTTTTCAGACTGGTACTAAGTTGTTAGGACAGATACTTATTAGATTACATGGACTTAAGTAAGCACTTGATAATTGGAACCCTAAGGTATTTTTTTGACTTAGGGGGTACTATGAAAAAATTACCGAGGGTTATTTTTCTTTCTTTTTTTTTTTTTTTAAAGAGAGAGAGAGAGAGAAAGAGAATCAGTTTTATTTAGTTTTTCATGTCACTTTCATTGCTCCAGCACTTCGTTGTGTACAAAGTGCTGGGGTTTGCACTTGGGTCCTTGAACATGCCAGGCAAGTGTTGTAACCACTGAGCACCGCTCCATCCCTTACTGAGGGTTATTATTTAAGAGTTTTGTGTAGTTTGAGAACTACAAACCCTTTTGACCAGGACACCGACTATAAGAAGTATTTTCCCCAATATATTCTCAAGGACATAATTTACATGTATATGTATGTATGTATGTATATATATATATATATATATATGTATGTATGTTAAAGCATCTCTTTAGAAAAAAACTACCTTAGTAGAGGGGCTGGAGAGGTGGCTCAATGGTAGAGCACTTGCCTGGCATGCAGGAGGACCTGGGTTTTAACCCCAGCACTACATATACAACTAAGTGTCAGAAAAGCAAAAACTAGATTTAAAAAAAAAATTGACTCACTCTCTTTAAAAAAAAAAAAAAAAACAAATAAAAGGAGGGGCTGGGGGTTTAGCTCAGTGGCAGAGCGCTTGCCTAGCACATGCAAGGCCCGGAGTTGGGTCCTCAGCCCTGAAACAAAACAAAACAAAACAACAACAACAACAAAAATCCCAACCTTAGTGGGGCGCTGATGCAGGAGTGCTTGAATTCAGGAGTTTGAGGTCATCCTGGGTAATGTAGCAAGAATCTGTCTCAAACAAATTAAACAAAATGCCCTTACTTTCAACACTGATATTTTCAATTTAGTTCAGTTAAGTTTTATTAAAAATGCTAGTTCAGGGTCTGGGGGCGGGTATCATGCTTAGTGATAGAGCATTTGCCTACCATGTGCTCGGTAGACCCAGAGTTCAATCTCCGCAAATCCCTCCCTCACCCACCAAAGATCTAGTTCCAACTCATCAGATTGTGTTGTACTTTTTTCCCCTCTATTACTGGATCACAAATATATATTTGAAAAACGTGAAGCTAAATGACCCTTAACTTCCAACTTTATTTATTTATTAGAAGGACGGTGAGAGAGAGAATCAATTTTTGTTTAGTTTTTCACATGGCTTTCGTTGCACTGACACTTAGTTGTGTACGTGGGTGCTGGGGTTTGAACCCATGTACTTGGGCATGCCAGGCAAATGCCGTAACCGCGGAGCCACCGCTCCAGCCCCAACTTCCAACTTTAATATGCTTTGTTTTATGTTAGCTATACCTGAAGCTAGACTACACAATAGATGAAGCTCTGATAATTTGTGTAGCTGCTACATTTTTGTATGATGAGTTATTTAAATATTATAAAGAAATGATGTAAAGGAGACCTTTTATAAACAGAAGGATAATTTTGCAAACAGAAGAATTAGGATCAGGTTTATATTTGATAAGTTTGGATAAATAATATTTTTTATTCCTGTGTTGGGGACCAAACATAGGACCTCTTATATGCTATACAAGTGCTCTGCCAGTGAGCTACATCTCTAGCTTCTGGTGTTTTTTTGTTTTGTTTTGTTTTATGTTATTGTTAAGTGGACTTGTAGGCATTGTTTCTAGAATTGTGAAATTCTTTAGAACTATTTAAAAGTCACTCATGAGTAATAGCATTGGCACAACTTTTTTTTTTTGGTACTGGAGTGGTGCTTTCCCTTCGAGCTACAGCTCCGGTCTTTTTTATTTTCTATTTTGAGACAGGGTCTAAATTGCCAAGGCTGGAGTTGCTGAGATTACAACATTTACCACTCTGCCTGGGTACCCCTGGTATGATTTAATTCTTCATTTCATAAATGGGTTTTCATGTCTAGAATATTTTATTAAATAATTTCCTTCTGGTTTTGAGATTATTTTAAAATATAAGCTACGTATATACTATATGATCATTTTAATTTTAAATGTTACTTTTTTTTTTTTTTTGGTACCAGGAATTGAATCCAGAGGTGCTTTACTTTTGAGCCATGTACCCAGCCCTTTTTATTTTGAGCCATGGTCTCACAAAACTGTTTAGGGCCTCACTAAGTTCCTGGGGCTGGCTTCTAACTATCAATCCTCTTGCATCAGTCTCCTAAACTGCTGGGATTATAGCCTTGCAGGCTTGCACCACCATGCCTGGCTACATGTTACCTTTTAAGACATTCTGCTTAGGAGTGGCTAACCTCTTCATATTGTATGAAATATTTGGCTTCATTTCTTTTTTTTTTAAAGAAAGAGGGACAGTGAGAGAGACAGAGAAAGAGAGAAACAACTTTATTTAGTTTTTCACATAGCCTTCGTTGCTCCAACACTTAGTTGTGTACATGGATGCTGGGGTTTGAACCCTGGTCCTCGTGCTTGCCAGGCAAGCGCCGAAACCGCTGAGCCACTGCTCCAGCTCCCTGGCTTCATTTTTTAAATGTGTGTGCCTGTTGGCATTTT
>PVKS010006199.1:37945-80049 GCA_004027875.1 Aplodontia rufa
TCACTGTCCTCCTCTCTAAAAAAAAAAAAAAAAAAAAAAAAAAGAATGGGATTCTGAGATTTCAACAGTGGAATATCACCATTAAGCAAACAGATCTGAAGCATCTGCATATGTTGCGTACTGTGCATGGACTAGGGATATAAAGAGAAATAAAACATCCCTTCAGTTCTGTGTAAGAGACAGATATGTTGGGCTGGAGCGGTGGCTCAGTGGTTTCAGTGCTTGCCTGGCAAGCACGAGGACCCGGGTTCAAACCCCAGCACCATGTACACAACTAAGTGTTGGAGCAACGAAGGTCATGTGAAAAACTAAATAAAGTTGTTTCTCTCTTTCTCTGTCTCTCTCACTGTCCCTCTCTCTTAAAAAAAAAAAAAAAGATATGTGAACAGTAATACAGAGGGGTAAGAGGAATGATAAAGTTCTTCCTCACCCCAAAGAGGAAGCAACTGCATTTATCAAGGAGTTGGTAAAACTTTCCAGTGAAAGAAAATTAGTTTTTTCTGTTTCATTAAACAACCTTTTAGTTAGCTAAGTTTTTAAATGTGGAAGGAAACTTTCAGAAATTATTACTTTTTTCACATTTTATTTTTCCCTTAAAAAATAAGGAAATAATAACTAATGCATCTGTTTTTAAAAATTCAAAAACATACAAAATTTGCTTCCTATCTTGAACTTTGAATCCCTCAAAGTTAACTAGTGTTAACAGTTTCCTGTGTATTAACTTTTGTAGTGAAAATTTTATACTTTAAGTTAAATTGTTGTACTTGCAAACTATAAGATGGGTACTTTTTTGAGGATGTGTTCCTTGAATGTAGAAGAGTATTCAGGACAACTATATGGTAAGCAAACTGTAGGTTTATTTGGGACTTAAAAAAAAAAAAACAACTTTTGGTTTTTCCTGGTCCTGTTCACTGCCTTCAGCTCTCCTTACGTAAAAGGCTGAGTATCTTTAGTCAGGCTCTAGTGTAGCTCTTATGTTTAATATCAGTGTGGAACATTTGTGTTTTAGTTATCTTCATTCTGCCTCTTATCCTGCCATACGCCAAACTGGTATTGAGTGTTATGTATGGCTTGTGGATTTCCTGGATTGTAGTGAGTCAGCCTTGTTTTGGTAAAAGTTAAGTTTATATTTTATATGTAAAAATACATGATGATACTCAGGGAAGTGTAAATCAAGATTTCATTAAGATTTTACCTCACCCCAGTCAGAATGGCAAAGATCAAGAATACAAACAGCAATAAATGCTGGAAAGCGTGTATGGGAAAAGGAACCCTTATACATTGTTGATGGGACTGCAAGCTAGTACAACCACTCTGGAAAGCAGTATGGAGACTCCTCAAAAAATTAGGCATGGAACCACCATATGACCCAGGTATCCCCACTTCTGGGTTTTTTCCCCAGGAGATATAAATTCGGCATACTATAGAGACACAGCCACATCGATGTTAGTAGCGCAATTCATAGTAGCTAAATTATGGAATCAACCTAGATGCCCATCATTGGAAGAATGGATCAAGAAACTGATTTTATATATATATATATATATATATACACACACACACACACACACATATATATATATATATATACACACACACACACACACACACATATATATATATATATACACACACACATATGCATACATACATACCATGGAATTCTACTCAGCTATTTATCTATTTATAGTAAATGAAATCATGGCCTTTGTTGGTAAATGGATAGAGATGGAGAAAATCATGCTGAGTGAAATTAACCAAATCCAGAAAATGAAGGGCTGAAAGTTTTCTCTCATATCTGGAAACTAGAGTACAATATAGGAAAGAGTGAGAGAATAGTAAGTGTAGACAATAGACTTATCAAACACAGATTACCAGTCAAACTGGAGGCAACCTTGCAGTCTAGGGGTCTGGGAGGATGGAGAGGGGGAGGGACATATGATGTGTGCATGTATGGAAGTGTAACAATAAACCCCTTCAATATGTAAAACTATAATGAAAAATAAATCTTGTTTAAAAAAAGGAAAAATATATGATGCTAAAGTCTCTGGTCATTTGCACTTTCTACTATGTTATGAGTGTGTTGTTTATCCTGGGAATTTACCTGGAAGGCTATAATAGGTCTGATTTAAAGATAGAATGTTTTCCACTTTCTTGTTTGCCTCTTCCCTACTAAATTTACCATTTGTCCATTTTTTATTGAGTATCCTAGTAGTTCTCTTATAAGGTTGTGTCTCTCTTTTTTTTTTAAACTGTTAGAAATGATTGTTGTGTAAGATCTGAAATGTAGTAAAGGTATGGAAAATGTTTTTCTTAAGAGCCAGAGCAAGGTCATTCTTTCAGTTTTTATCCCTAGTGTCTGGCACATACTAGGAGCCTAGGGCAGATTGAGGCTGCATGACTGAATGAGAGCATTCTCAGTGTGAAGGGAAAATTTGCTTATTAGAAAATATTTGAGAATTGGCTATTTTAAAATGCCATCTTATATCCAATTTGTTACATACTACAGGTATAGGCAAGTGTTTCTCAAATGTTTTGGTGTCAATACCAGATCATACATTTAAGTTACTAAGAAATCAACAGAATTTTTGTTTATCTGAGATATATCTATTTTCTGTATTTGAAATTTTAAATATATTTATTTAAAATAACATGTCAGCAATTTTTTTTTTTTTTTGTAAGAGAGAGGGACAATGAGAGAGACAGACAGAAAGAGAGACACAATCTTATTTAGTTTTTCATTTGACTTTCACTGCTCTGAGACCTCATTGTGTACATGGTGCTGGGGTTTGAATTCACATACTTGTGCATGCCAGGCAAGCGCCATAAGTGCTGAGTCAGCGCTCCAGCCCCAGCAAATATTTTAAATAAAAATAAAAATAACTTTTTTTCCTAAAAAAAAAAAAACATTTGGTGAAAAGAGTAGCATTATTTGACATATTTCAGATCTTTTTAATGACTGACTTAATAGAAGACATTTAGATTCTCATATCTGCCTCTGCATTCAGTCTGTTGTGATATTATATGTTATGTATCTTTGGAAAACTCCATTATACACTCTTAAAAGAATGAGAGTAAAAAAGACTGTCTATTATTATGGGAATAGTTTTTTTTTTATCTTTTTAATGAGAGAGGGACAGTGAGAAACAAACGATTTTTATTTAGGGTTTCACATGACTTTTGTTGCTCTGAGACATTGTTGTGTACGTGGTGCTGGGGTTTGAACTTGAGTACTCATGCATGCCAGGCAAGCTCTGTAACTGCCGAGCCACCACTCCAGCACCCCATGGGAATAGTTTTGACTTGAAAGATATACCCTGAAAGGGTCTCAGAGGACCTTAAAGATTATTGGACTACACACTTTAGGAAATGGTGGTATAGATTATAAATTCAGGGTAGAAAAGAGGACCTAGATGTTTCTGGGTTATACAGCTGGATAAGTGAGATAGAGAATACCTCGTTTCATTATTTTGGGAATAATCATGTGTCTTTGAGATTTCTGATTAGGTGGTTGTTATGTAGGATCTGGACTAGAGTTTTTGTAGTCACTGGCATATACATGGTATTTGAAGTTTTGGGCAAGGGTGAAGGTCACCTGGGGAAGGAGTATAGTGTTAGAAAGCAGAAGTCCAATGTTAAATCCTCCTGAAGTTAAGACTTTTTTTTTTTTTTTAAGAGAGAGGGGCAGTGAGAAAGAAAATCAGTTTTATTTAGTGTTTCATGTGGCTTTCATTGCTCTGACACCTTGTTGTGCATATGGTGCTGGAGTCAAAACCTGTGTCCTCACGCATGCCAGGCAAGAGCCGTGACTGAGCTACTGCTCCAGCCCCTGAACTTTTAAGATTTTTTTTTTTTAAAGAAGAAATCTTTATTTAGTTTTTCATATGACTTTCATTCCTGGGACACTTAGTTGTGTATGTGGTGCTGGGGTTCGAACTCGCGTACTCTGCATACCAGGCAAGTGCTGTAACCACCGGGCCACCCCTTCAGCCCCAGAACTTTAAGATTTTAAAGCTAGTTAGAGAAGGATGAGTTAGCAAAGGAGACTGGTAAATAGAACCAGGGATATAGGAAAATCGGAGTATAGTGTCTGGAAGCCAAGGGAAAAGAGTGTTTCAAGGAATCAGCTGAACAATTTGTCCCGGCTGCTCAAATTCTTCCCTAAAGAGAGAAATATGGGTTTTTGGTATTGTAGATACTACCCATCAACTAGCTATTATTTAAAAATTATTGGCTACTAGTGTGCTCAAGATTTTCTGCCTATTTGGCCTTGTTTTTTGTTTTTATTGTTTTATTTTAGTGCTGAGATTGAATGGCACAGAGCCTCAGGCATGCTAAAGCACAGTGGTCTACTGCTAGGTTAGCTGTCTGATGCTGTGACAGACCACTTAAAGGAAAAAAAGATGTATTTTGTCTCATGATTTCAGAAGTTTCAGTTCATGTTTGGCTCTATTGCTTTGGGTCTGTGGCAAGATTGATGGAAGCATGTGGCAATGGAGGCTGCTCACTTCATGGTGACTAGGAAGCTGTTGGGGAGGGGGTAGAAAGAAAGGAACTGGAGTCCCAATATACCTTTCAAGGGCATGCCCCAAGTGACCTTACTTCCTTCCACTAGACCCTACCTCCTAAAGGTTGCTCCACTTTCCAGTAGTGCCACAGATCGGTGACCAAAAACATGGCTTCTGAGGTAAAATTTAAGATCCACATTATAACCGCTACCGAACTACATCCCCAGCCGGAGTTGCTAATATTTGAAAGGAAAATACCAAATTAGTTTTTTTTAGGGTGTGAATATATATGTTTCACTAATTTTAAGCAGTTTTTGTAATTTTAATTTTTATTTATTTTTAAGAGAGAGGGAAAGTGAGAGAGAAAAAGAGAATCAATTTTATTTAGTTTTTCATGTAACTTTTGTTTCTCTGACACTTTGTTGTGTATGTGGTGTTGGGGTTCAAACCTGGGTCCTTGAACATGACAGGCAAGTGCTCCAACCATGTTAGTCCCCTAAAGCAAATTTTCCAGAGAGAACCAGAGATGATGATCAAATAAAAAAGTGTTGGGAAACTCCCCCAAGTCCAACTCCTTTACCTTGCTTTACCTGGTAGAATTTTAGGAAAAGGAATATAATAAGTTTCCTGATTGAATTAATCAAATTTGGTCTAGGACAGTCTAGGTTTCAGTTTTCATGTATGATTTCTGCCTTCTTACTGCCCATTGGAGACTTGCATATTGGAATCGTTGTCAGTGTGTTTCAGTGTAGGTCAAATAGGGATCAGGTCTATTAAGAATGAACATTCAGGGGCTGGATTCATGGCTCAGCAGTTATGGTGCTTGCCTGGCATGCGTGAAGATGCGAGTTCAAATCCCAGCACCACGTACACAATGAAATGTCAGAGCAATGAAAGCCACGTGAGAAACTAAATAGAACTGATTCTTTCTCTCTCTCACTTTCTCTCTCTCTCTCTTTTTAAAGAATGAGCATTTGGGGCTGGAGCTGTGGCTCAGCGATTCTAGCCCTTGCCTGAGATGTGCAAGGACATGGGTTCGAACCCCAGCATCCCATACACAACGAAGTGTCAGAGCAACAAAAACTACATGAAAAACTAAATAAAATTGATATTCTCTCTCCTTCTCTTTTTCTCTCTCTTTCTCTCTCTTTCACTGTCCCTCTTTTTAACCAAAAAAACTAAACAAAACAAAAAAACCCATTCAATGACATTACCATAATTCCAGAATCAGAGAACTTGAGTGCTAGTAGACATGGAAAGCTTACCAAGGCAGATATGTTTGCTGATTTGTAGCCTGGTAATTAGCAGGTACCCTTTAGTAATTTCTATAAAGAATCTGTTCAACACTTGCCTTTAAGAAACATTAAAATTCTTTGTGAGATTGAAGCCAGGGGCCTAGTATTTAATCCTTGCTCTGAGTAGGCAGCTGAGAGAAATTTTTTCCTTTGCAAGTAGTTTCTGCTATTCATTGACTCTAGGTGACAATATTCTGTTGCTCCAGTTTAACCCTTCATTACCTTGTTCATGTCCAGAGAGTTTGGAATAAATGAGTCTTTAATACAGTTTATACTTTGTTTTTCCAACTCTTAGTTGTACATATGGTGCTTGGGTTTAAACCCAGGTCCTTATGCGTGCCAGACAAGTGCTCAAACTGCTGAGCCACTGCTCTAGCCCCTGTGTTCCTCTTTCTTATGAGTGGTTTCTACCTGACTCTACTTTTGTTTTGTGATCATGTATCTTCTCTCTTACATTGACCTGTCCCACTCCTTTTTCTCCATTACTCTTTTCACTTGCAGTCCTGCCTTTGATTCCCTTTTAGTCTTCTTCATTTAAAATAACTTGTAACAGCTTCTAAAACTGTCATTTGTCCATCTTTAATTGAAGATGGTATGAAGATGAATAAGGTACAGTCCATAAGGACTTCTTTGTGGGGAGACTGATACATGTTATATTCATAACTTTTTCATAGCACTAATATTGTATACCATTTATGTCTATGTCTCCTCTACTAGATTGTGAATATTACTCAGTTTTTTTGAATGAATAAATTATGTGTGTATATATAATGATAAATGCTATAAAAAGTGAACAGAGCCTGGACACAGTGGCACATGCTTTAATCACGTGAATCAGGAGGCTGAGTCAGGAAGATCTCAAGTTCAAGGCTAGCCTCAGCAACTGCAAGACCCTCAGCAACTTAACGAGACTCCTTTGCAAAATAAAAAATAAAAAGGGCTGGGGATATAGTTCAGTGTAAAGCATCCTGGGTACAATCCCCAGTACTACTACTACTAATAACAGCAAGCAGAGTGCTGTGGGAACAGATGAAATAGTAATTCTATTAAGGGCAGTTTCAGAAATATTTATAAAAGATGACATTAGAGTTTGGCTGTGAAGGTCATTCCTGCCAGAGAAAATTTGAGAAAAGATGATATGGAAATAATAAAATTTTCTGGTTGTTCAGAAAATGCATTGTAGGGATGGCTAGATGAAAATTGCAGGGAGTAAGACTATAAATTAATGTTCTGAAGAGTTCCAGGTGTTGATGTGCTTAGGAATTTGGAACTTTATCCCATAGGTGATGGTCACTGAAGAGTTACGGAAGCAGTGTTGGTAATTTCTGGTTAAGACTTTAACTTTGGTTGCAGAATGGGGAATGGATTTGGTTGGTAACTTTGGTTGCAGAATGGGGAATGGATTAGGAATGGGATAATTTAGGAAGCTTTTACTATAATTTAGGCTAAAAGTGATGCTTTTAGCAGAGATAGGAGAGAGAAATAAGAGAAATATCTTTGTTTTTTAAAATTTTAAAAGTTTTATGGAGGCATATTTTATGTATTATATTAGAGACACATTTTAAGGGTAGAAAAGCTTGGTAACTCCATAAATAGAGCGAGGGGTGGGGGAGAAAAAGAGAAAAGCAGGAATGTCAAAGATCAACTGGATGTTTAGTAATCTCATTTACTAATATAGAGAAGAAGCAATTTTGAAGATAGATGATAATGAATTTATTTGGCTTTTGAACTTGATTTTGAGGTTCCAGTGGTACTTGAAGATAGACTATCTAATAGACTGAAAACTCGGATCCAGAACTCGGGAAGATTTAAAAAAGATATATGACATTTATGAAGTTGTTGAAACCATGAAAGTGTATGAGATTGCCTGTGAAGAAGGAGCTAGAAATGAAGAAGCCTAGGAGTAGAACCTTTCAGAATGTTACCATTGATGGGCTGAAGAAACAGCAATCAAGAGGTAAGGGAACGCACTGGAATGGTGGCTCAGTTTCAAACCCCAGTACTACATATATACAGCTAGGTGCTGGAGAAACAAAAGGCCAGATGAAAAAATAAAGTTGATTCATATTCTTTCTTGCTCTCCCTCTGTCTGACTGTCTGTCTGTCTCTCTCTCTCTCTCTCTCTCTCTCCTGCTTTTTATTGAAAAAAAAAAAAGAGGTAAGGGAAACAGGAGAGAGATGTTTCACTAATCCCAGGAGAGTTGAGAGTTTCAAGATGAAAATTTTAAATCTCAAATCTTAATAAATTAGTGTTATATACCTATCAAATTAAAAATTGTTATATGTATATATGTATATATACATATAACATGTATATTATACACGTTATATATAATATATTATACACATGTTATATATAACATATTATACATATATACAAAATATATATAACATACATATAACATATGTATGTTATATATATATTAAAGAGAGAGATTTGCTTTTTATTTTTTCATCTGGTTTTTGTTTTTCCTCCACTTAGCAGTTTATGTGGTGTTGGGAATTGAACCTGGGTCCTCACACATGCCTGGGAAGTGCTCTACTGCTAAGCCACCTCTCCAGCCTAAGATATAATTATTTTTAATGTTTAAACTTTTTCAAGACTTTCATAAGAATATACGTATAAATCAGGAAAACATAGCTTTTTAGTCTGTGCCCTGTTTTAGTTTAGGAAACTTTTGGTTTAGTTGATGGGCTATTATTCATAAAAAAGTAAATTTGAGAGATTAAAACAAAATTGTATTAGAGGGATAAAGTTTTCTGGTGACCATGTATCTGTGAAAGGTATTATCATTGAATTTTTGAAATTTTCTGTATCATCCCAAACAATAGTTGTTTTGTGCTGGGAGTACCAAGTGCTTGGGGTGCTTTACCATTGAACCTCACCACTTTTTGTTTTTTATTTTGAGGTGGGGTATTAATAAATCTCTGAGGCTGGCTTTGAACTTGTTATCCTCCTGCTTCAGTCTTCTAAGTTGCCAGGATTACAGGCATGTGCCACCATCCCCAGCAATAGACACATTTTCTATAGTATATTTAAATAAATTTCAACTACATTTTTCATAATTAACTTTTTTCTTCTATTATATGATTTAGAAGCTTGAATGATATTTCATTGGATCCTCTTTTTTTTTTTTTTATGAGTTTAATCTTTTTTTTTTTTTTCCCCTGAAGGTAGCTCAAAGAGAAGTTTGTTATAGGCTTCAGAGAAGCCTTAAGAAATGAGCAAAGGCAGAAATGAGGTACTGGTATTAGGGGAACTAGAACATTGTCAAGAACAAGACCACTTTTTTTTGTTTCTTTGGGCCTATGAGTTCTCATTTGTTTTCCCTTTATCTTCCTCTTGCGTTTTCATCATGATTTTTCAGGTTGGCTCTTCACAGCTAATTGATTCAGTTGCTTAATGTTCTAGTTCCAAAATTCTGTGTGATTTCATTTGCCAGGGTATCGCATAGGTTGCCCTTGAGTTATACACTCCTTATACACTCTGCTAGAGTTAGGGTAAGGAACAGGGACTTTGGATTGGGGAAGAGGGGTTCCTTAGGACTATGCATAGGCAGACACAGTGATTAACATCTATAGTATGTTAATACACAATTTCATTTAACAAATCTTTTCAAGAACAATTTGAAAGGCATACTTTGAGATTAGTTTTGTGTTCAGTAGGAAGGATTGCCATTTCAATTTTGAAAAATGTTGGAGTCAAAATAGGATGTACATGATACACAGTTCATGATAGTAGTTATTACTTCTGAATCAGGGGAGAGAGATGGGTGTAAGTAGAGATATACTAGAAACTTCCTCTACATTAGTAATAGTTTATTAAGTTGAGGGGTATGTGGGTGTTTCTTTTTTTTTTTTAGACCTTTTGGTATGCCTTAACTATATAGTAAATTTAAAACATAGTAAAGAAGAAATGCTATTCATGGATGATTGATGATATTTAAATTTAGACCTTGCAACACAATAGGCTTCAGAAAATAAAGAAGTCTAATAGGTTATTGAAAATTTGCTAAACCTGGAGCCAGGTGTAGTGGTACATACACGTAATCCCAGCAACTCAGGAAGCTGAGGCAAGAGGATGGCAAGTTTGAGTCCAGGCTCAGCAACTTAGCAAAACCCTGTTTCAAAAAATAAAAAGGACTTGGATATAACTCAGTGGTAAAGTTCCTTGGGTCAATCCCCAGTAAAAATTTTTTTTTTTAAATTTTTTGTTAACCCTCACTGTAACTTTATAATCTTTGACAGTATGACTCTTTGCTGTTATACTAGTGTTGAGTTAACTAGTTGATCTTATCTAACCCTTGGAAGCATTTATACAGAAAATCAAGGTTATTTGTCATAATGGAAGTGGAAGCTTATGATAAGTTTATTGCTAAAAAATGTGGAGTGCTTCATTTTTATAAACCTAGTATGTTGCTTCATTTAGGGCTCCTGAAGCAAAGTTATCTGTGTTCCTTCCTTCTCTATCCTTCATGTAGCTATATCCTGATTAATATGTCTGTTTTTTTTTTTCATTTTTTTTTAAGAGAGAAGGACAGTGAGAGAGAGAAAGCGAATCAGTCTTTATTGAGTTTTTCACATGGCTTTTGTTGCTCTGACACTTAGTTGTGTGTGTGGGTGCTGGGGTTTGAACCCGTGTACTTGAGCATGCTGGGCAAGCACCGTAACCGCTGAGCCACCACTCCAGCCCATTAATATGTGTCTTTAATGATATACTTCCAAGAAGCCTTAAGAGATATCTCCCAGGAGAGTTAATAAACATTAATAATAATCATGATAATCATATATTTATTATGGCCTTGCCCAGATTGTTGTATTTCTGTTACATTATGTCTGTATTTACTTCTCTATATTATTGGATCTTTTTGGGAATGTGATGAAGTCCTGCCTTCCCTCCCTAGAAAAATATATGTAGATGACACATTGAGAATTTTGCATGTAATTTCAGGGTGTTTATAAGATCCTTGATTCTCATTCATGGATCCCTAGGTTAAGAATACTTGTACTAGGGTTGAGGTTGTAAAGGTTAGGGCCATATATTTTTTTTTATAACACATAGTGCCTTGAACAAATGGATACTCAATATTGTTACCACAGAGTGACTAATACTCTCACTCTTATAATACAAAGATTATTATATTGGGTTAAAAAATTCCATTTTTCTGTATATAATACACATTTAAAGTAAAATGACCCAGAAAGTTTAGAATTAAAAAAAAAGAAAAGGATAGGGCATAGATGCAATAAAATAAAGCATATGAAATGAAATAGAATTAAATATTAAAACACATTTTGGGGGCTGGAGTGGTGGTTCAGCAGTTACGGTGCTTGCCTGGCATGCGAAAGTACATGGGTTCAAACCCCAGCACCACGTACACAACACAATGAAGTGTCCAGGCAATGAAAATCCATGAAAAATAAATAAAATTGATTCTCCCCCCCTCTCTCTGTCACTCTCTCACTGTCCTTCTCTCTTTATAAAAAACAAAATAAAACAAAAACACATCTTGGGGCTGGAGTGGTGGCTCAGCAGTTACAGCCTGGCATGTGTGAGCAACAAAAGTCACATGAAAAACTAAATAAAAATTGTTTCTCTCTCTCTCTCACTGTCCCTCTCTCTAAAAAACAAAACAAAACAAAACACATCTTAATGATGAAATATAAAATATTAATTGACAACATAATCATGAACCTTTATGCACCAAATAATAACATCAAGTTATTCAAAGGTTATCTTTAAGAAGTAGGAAGAGAAGTGGACAAAAAGTCAGTTGTGGCAGGGTTTTGCCCATTTCTTTTAATTCTTTCTTTTTCCCTTTTTTTTTCTTTTTTAAAGATGGATTGGGTAAGAGAGAGAGAAAGAATCAGTTTTATTTATTTTTTCATCTGGTCTTTGTTTCTCTTACCCTTAGTTGTGTACATGGTGCTGGGGTTTGAACTCATGTCCTCATGCATGCAGGCAAGCGCTGTAACCACTGAGCCACCACTCCAGCCTCATCTCTCTTTTTTTTTTAAGAAAGAGGGACACACAGAGAGAGACAAACAGACAGAATCAACTTTATTCAGTCTTTCACATGGCCTTCACTGTTCAGAAACTTTGCTGTGTACATGGTGCTGGGGTTTGAACCAGCCACTCGCACATGCCGGGAAGCGCCCTAACTGCAGAGCCACTGCTCCAGTCCCTCTTTTTTTTTTTTTTTTTTTAAGAGACAGAGAAAGAGAGAAACAACTTTATTGAGTTTTTCTCATGGCCTTAGTTGCTCCAACACTCAGTTGTGTACGTGGTGCTGGGGTTTGAACCCGAGTCCTCATGCTTGCCAGGCAAGCGCCGAAACTGCTGAGCCACCGCTCCAGCCCTCCAGTCCCTCTCTTAATTCTTAAAAGATTAAATAGGCAAAAGAAAATCCACAAATGTCCAGTCGACAAATTATTTCAAATTTCCCATATGGCTACAAAATAAAGTTCTTATGATGTGTATACAACACTTAATAGGGAAGGTGGTTTATTCCTTGAGAAATGCTCTTGGTAAATTTAACCCCTTAAAGTGTAAACAGAGCTAGGCATCCATGATATGGCATTAGCCCTGGATAACTAAGTATATATACATTGGTTCTTGAATGTTTGATAATGTTTCTCCCTTAATTGTATCTCTATATCCATCTAATAAAAAAAGTGTAAACAGTTTAAAGGGACTAGGAAAAAATGTTTCATAAATGGAGATTTATAATTTTAAAATTAGTAAGATTTGATAGATTAACTTCTAATTCCTTTTTTCTTTTTATAAAAATGGTAATATTATATATATACTTCCATAAAGAACAGACCTACTGCTGGACTTTGTGCCACATTCCTGTAATCCCAATAATTTGGGAGGCCGAGGCAGAAGGATTGCAAGTTCAAAGCCAGCCTCAGCAATTTAACAAGGTTATAAACAACTTAGTGAGACCTTGTCTCAAAAAAAAAAGCTGGGGATGTGGCCAGTGGTTAAGTGTGCCTCGGTTCAATCTCTTTTTACCAAACCAAAAATAGTCTTTTTTTTTTTCCAGGGCTGAGGACCAAACTCTTGGCCTTGCGTGCTAGGCAAGCGCTCTGCCACTGAGATAAATCCCCATCCCCAAACCAAATATATTGTAGTAAAATGTTTACTTGTGGTATATAGAATAGTCCAATTTTTTTCCTTAAATGTTGTTATTATTTTTTCCACATTTTTTATTGGTGCATATGTAGTTGTACATAATAGTGGTATTTGTTGTTACATACCCACACATGCACACACTTTAACAATATAATATGGCTAATATCATTTCCTGGTACTACCTTGCTCCCTCCCCACCATCTGCCCCTTGGTCCCTTTACTCTACTGATCTCTGATTTTCATGAGCTCCACGGTCACCTTATCCTTTTCCTTTTCTAGCTTCCACATATGAGAGAAAACATAGGACCCTTGACCTTCTGAGTGTAACTTATTTTGCTTAACATAATGGTCTCTAGTTCTATCCATTTTCCTTCAAATGACATAATTTCATTTTTATTTATGGCTGAATAAAACTCCATTGTGTATATGTACTACATTTTCTTTATTCACCCATTGATGGACATCGCGACTGTTCTGTGGTTTGGCTCTGGGGAATTGTGCTGCTACAAGCGTATGTGTGTATCACTGTAGTATAATGACTTTGATTCTTCAGGATAATTGCTAAGGAGTGGTACAGCTGGATCATGTGGTGGTTCCATGCCTAGTCTTTTGAGGAACCTCCGTACTGATTTCCATAGCGATTGTACTAATTTATAATCCTACCAACGGTGCATAAGTATTCCTTTTTCTTTTTTCCTTTTCCTTTTTTTAGAAGCTTGAATTTCTTTTGTTTTTCAATACTTTTATTTATTTAATTCTATGTGGTGCTAAGGGTCAAACCCAGTGCCTCACACGTGCTAGGCAAGCACTCTGCCACTGAGCTACAATCCCAACTCCAAAAGTGTTCTTTTATTGAAATTTGTATTTTTAACAACTGCCATTTTGACTGGTGTGAGATGAAACCTCAGTGTGTTTTTGTTTTGATTTGTTTTTTTTGTACCAGGTATTGAACCTAGGGGTGCTTCATTAAGCCATATCTCCAGCCCTTTTTGTATTTCACTTTGAGACAGGGTCTCACTAAGTTACTGAGGCTGGCTTTGAACTGGAGATCCTCCTGCCTCAGCCTCCCAAGTTGCCGAGATTACAGGTGTGTGCCATAGCACCTGGCGACATCTCAGAGTAGTTTTGATTCGTATTTCCCTAATTGCTAATGATGTTGAATATTTTTTTCATTTATTTGTTGGCCATTTATGTTCTTAAATTCAGTTGCTCCAATTCTGTTCGCCTTTCCAGTCACCCAAGGTGGATGATTATCCTCACTTCTAGCATCATAGATTACTTTTCTGTTCTTTTCTTTTTTTTACTTTATATAATAAAATTGTATAGCATGTACTTTTGGTTCTGGCGTTCCTTAACAAGCTTGTGATATTCAACTATATATTGCATGTATCTATATTTTCATTGTTAATGGTGAATAGACTATAGTATGAAATGTTACATAAATGTGGTAGTCTTAATATTTATTTGTATTTTGAAGATGATTGACCATTTATGAGGTATTTATTGTGAGATGGAGATGAATTTTTTTGTGTGTACTGTCTCAATGTTATTCATATTAGCCCCCAAACAAAGAGATTGTGGATACAAATGCCGTTTTAGATTATTTAATCTATTTCTTCTTCCCACTGGAAAAATGATAATGACCATGTTATTTTAGCATATGTTTTATTTTTAAGGCAAAGAAATATTTGTCCAAAGAAATATTTCCAAATCATTGACACATTAGTAGTAGATAGTAACCGTCTTCATTTTTTTCATTTTGGTAGAGCAAATATATCATCATTAGAACAGTAAAATGAGCTTTTTTTTTTTTTGTTTTTTAAAGACAGAGGGACAGGGACTAGAGTGTTGGCTCAGCATTTATGGCACTTGCCTGCCGTGAGCAAGTACGCAGGTTTAAACCCCAGGACCATGTACACTACCAAGCGTCTGAGCAACGAAGACCATGTGAAAAGCTAAATAAAATTGATTCTGTTTTTTTTCTCTCTCTTTAAAAGAGAGAGAGAGAGAGAGACAGACACACAGAGAGAAAGACAGAAAATCAATTTTTTAAATTTAATTTTTCATGTGGCTTTCTTTGCTCTGACACTTCCTTGTGTACATGGTGCTGGGGTTTGAACTTATGTCCTTGAGCATGCCAGGCAAGAGCCTAATCCACTGAGCCACTGCTCCAGCCCAAATGAGTTAGTTTTTAAATCTGTGTTGACAGCTCTCTGATTAAAGTCTTTATAGTTGAAAAATTTTGAACTATTGGCACATTTACTGATTTTAGTTTTTTTACCATCCCTGTTTTCAGAAACCTAGATTTACTTTTCTTGGGACCATATTCTACAATCTATAAATAATTTTATTCTTAGAAAAATTTTGAAGGTTTTTTTCCTGAAAAATTTATGTCAGGATTATGTACTAATAAGTGAAATTAACTCCTTTACAATTAATTATACCTTTTAATATTACGTATTTGGACTTAGTAACTAAGCTTTTCCTTTCCTTTTTTTTTCTTTCTTTTTTTTGCACCAGGGATTAAACTCAGGGGCACTTACCCATCGTGTCATACCTCCAGCCCTTTTTATTTTTTATTTTGAGACAGGTTCTTGCCAGTTTGCTGAAGCTGGCTTTGAATTTGTGGTCCCCCGCCTCAGCTTCCTGAGTTGCTGGGATTATAGGTGTGCACCACTGCACCCGGCACTTTTCCTTTTCTTTAACTTAAATTGAGTTTTTTAATATTCAACCTACTGTACTTTCTCTGCAGACAGCTAATTGGAGAAATTATTAAATATGACCAGTGTTTAATAATATCCAATGTAAAGAGCTCATTAAATACAAAAAGCATTAAGATACTAGTAGAAACATAGGCAAAGGATGAGAAAGGATAATTTGCAAATGCAGAATTAAGGTTAAAATTTGTAGCACAATATTTAATCCTGTCATCTATCAGATTCAAATCTAAGTAATCTCTTCCTATTTAATCAGCAAAAGTAAAAAGAATAGATAATCCTCAATATTCCAAGGTGTTAATGAAGCTGGTAGTCTCTTATCGTACATTGGAAAACAATTTGACATTGAGTCTTCAGAGCAGCCTGTCCTTTATATTCTTCAATATATTTTTGAACACTTTGCAGATCCTGTTCTAGAGAAACAATCCAAATCCACAAATATGTTCAATTCATTGTTACTTGTAGTAAAGAAAATGAGACATATAATTGTATTGGTTATCTAAAAAACCTCCCATCCTCACCCCTTTTGAATGTTTTAAAATAAATTTGTTTTCTCATAGCTTCTATAGGTCAGGAATTTGGGAGCAATTTTTTTTTTTTTAAGAGAGAGAGGTCAGAGAGAGAGAGAGAATCAGTTTTATTCAGTTATTCATGTGGCCTTCATTGCTCCAACATTTCATTGTGTATGTGGTGCTGAGGTTTGAACCCATGTCCTTGAGCATGCCAGGCAGGTGCTACAACTGCTAAGCCACCACTCCAACCTGGGAGCAAATTCTTATATGGGTGATTTTGGCTCCAAGTGTCATCAAGTTGCAAACAGGATGTCTGATAGGGCTGAAGTCCTCTGAAGATGTGGACTTGAGTATCTGCTTACAGGAAGGCTTACTCATATAGCTTTAGGCAGGAGACCCCAGTTCTTTGCTGCATGGATCTCTTGGTAGTGCAGTTTGACTGTTCTCATGACAGCTGAATCCTTGGGGGTGTGGGCTGGAGAGAATGGCTTTTATAGCCTATTTGTGGTGTCTGTATGGGGGCGGGGGTGTCTGAGGAAGTCTTTAGGAGCAGAGAAGACTACAACTAGGAAAAAAGATACCACTGTGTAGGGGTTTGGGGTTTCCAGAACTGGAGGATAACTGTACTTGTACCTCTGGGTTCTTGACCGTGTTGCAGAAAAGAATGTAAGGACCCATAAGATACGAGTAGCTGAAGGCCATTTTTTTTTTAATTGAGAAATTAAACCATACAAGTTTGACTTCCTCTCTTCCTATTTTTATCCCTTTGATTTCTTTCTCTTGCCTAATTGCTCCAGCTAGGGCCTCAAGAACAATATTGAATAAAAGTGGTGAGAGCGGACAGCCTTGTCTTGTTCCCGATTTTAGTGGAAATGCTTAGCTAAAGGCCATTTTTGGTAAAAAGGGAAAGTACACATTTGAGAATGGGAGTGTGGGCAGTCACTGTGAGTTGCCTCTTCTTGGTCTGGTGTTTCAGCCCCATGGAGGGACAGTAGCTAGGGGGCTGAACTGGAAGTGGAGTCAGGAAGGGGTTGTGTAATTTAGTGCCAGTTTTTTCCTTGTGCACTTTCCTGTGTCCACACATGTTCTAATTCTGCTGTTTTTTACATTGCAGTCTCATTAGCATCTTAAATCTCTACCCCACGGGTGTGGCTTACTATTAGGAGGTTAGGGTTTTTTCTCTGTCACAAAAGCCACTAATGTGCATGTTCCCAAAAGGAATAGTTCTTCCAGATGCCTTGTGGTTATTGTTGTTGTTGTTGGTTTGTTTTTTCCTCATCATTCAGTTGGCAAGCCATGGGCCAAGACACCCAGGTAACGACTCCACTGCAAGGACAGGGGTTGTGTTGCTCACAGGTTGTTTGGCATTCCAGTGGTTTGTGGGCATTTCTTTCTGAATTCTTGAATTCCTCTCTCAGTGGAAGTTTTACCTTGTTATTTCTACCATTTTTGATATTAGTTGGAAGTAATTACTGAGTCTAGCCTGTATGCAGTCAGAGAAAAATTAAATCCAGTTCCTTTTTTTTTTTTTCTGTCCCTCCAAGCACAAGTGATAGAACCCAGGGCATCAGGCATGCTAGGCAAATACTCTACCGCTAAGCTACCTCTCTACAGCCTTTTTATTTTATTTTGAGACAAGGTCTTACAGCTGTCCAGGCAGGCCTCTAACTTGCTGTCCTCCTGCCTCATCTTCCTAAGTAATGAGGTTTATAGATGTGTACCACAATGCCCAGTGTAGCTCCAATTCTTGAAGAAAGAAATATCAAATTTTTTTTTTTTTTTAAAGACAGAGGGACAGTGAGAGAGACAGAGAAAGAGAGAAACAGAAACAACTTTATTTAGTTTTTCACATGGCCTTCGTTGCTCCAACACTTAGTTGTGTATGTGGTGCTGGCGTTTGAACCTGGGTCCTCGTGCTTGCCAGGCAAGCGCTGAAACCGCTGAGCCACCGCTCCAGCCCCTCAAATAATTTTTGATATATTTTAAAACTACCACAAATGTCCAGCAGTTAAATAAAGCAGGGCATAAAATTGAAATTATAGTAATTATAATAAGAAAAAGAAAATTAAAAGGAAATATGTAAAATATCTTAATGGTTGTGTTGGGATTTTGGAAATAGGGATGAATTTTTCTGCCTGTGTTTTCCAGACTCTCTGTGCTGATACAGAGTTTTTTTGGTACAGAGGATTAAAACCAAGACCTTTCTCATGGTAAGGACATGCTCTACCACTGAGCTGCACACAGTCCTGGCCTTGTGATGGAATAATTCCTCTATGTTCATAGGAAAATATAACCTTTATCATCATACTGTCTAAGCATAAGTGTGTCATGTTTTTTCTCCTTTTTCTATTTTTATGATAAGATAGACATAATTATTATAACCTTTTTTGTGGGGGATGGTGTCATACTATATCACCCACACTGTCCTCAAACTCCTAGGCTCAAAAGGTGCTCCTGCTTTGTCCTAACTAGGAGTGAGGACTGTAGGTGCAATTCTGCATCTGGCTTCTTAACTTTTTAATGTGTGTGTGTGGTCTTGGGGCTCTCAGATCCAGGGCTTCATGCATGATAGGCAACTGCTTTATCACTGAACTACATTTCCAGACCCTTTTAATCATTTTATTTTATTTTATTATTATTTTTTATTTTATTTCTTAAGAGAGAAGAGGGGTAGTGAAAGAGAGAATCAGTTTTATTTAATTTTTCATGTGGCTTTTGTTGCTCCAACACTTCATTGTGTACGACACTTCATTGTGTACGTGGTGCTGGGGTTCAAACCTGTGCCCTCACGCATGCCAGGCAAGCACTAACCACTGAACAACTACTCCAGCCCCTTATTACTTTTTTTTTTTTTTTTTAAGAGACAGAGCGACAATGAGAAAAAGAATCAATTTTTTTTCATCTGGTTTTTGTTTTTCTGGCACTTAATTGTGTATGTGGTACTGGAATTTGAACCTGGGTCCTCATGCTCTCTGCTCCAGCCCCAGCCCCCATAGTATAGTTTTTGTTTGTTTGTTTGTTTGTTTTAAGAGAGAGAAAGGGACAGTGAGAGAGAGAGAGAGAATCAGTTTTATTTAGTTTTTCATGTGGCCTTCATTGCTCTAACAAACACTTCGTTGTGTACGTGGTGCTGGGGTTTGAACCTGCGTCCTTGCACATGCCAGGCAAGCACCGTAACCACAGAGCTACCCCTCCAACCCCCCATAGTATAATTTTTAATAGTTTATTTTGCTAAGAAAAAAAGTTGTGGGATGATGGAAAAAATTTTAAGGAGGGTTAAAGATACATTTTAGAGGGGACAGAATCCTTTTCTGATTTTCACAAAGGGCAAGATAAGTCAGGGTATTTTCTTTACTAATGTAACTATGATATTGATGATCAATGAATAATGTCAATGTGATTGCAGGTAAATTGGCAAGATGAAGAGCAGCAAATCAAAAGAGGTGCCTTTACTAAATCCAAGGAACTCTCAAAGCAAGGATACTGTTCAAGGTATGTTTTTTTTTTTTTTTAAGTATTAAATATTAAGGTACTCTTTTTAAAAAAAGAGAGGAGGACATTGAAAGAGAGAGACAGAGAAAATCAATTTTCAGTGAGTTTTTCACATGGCTTTCATTGCTCTGACACTTAGTTGTGTACTTGGGTGCTGGGGTTTGAACCCATGTACTTGCACAGGCCAGGCAAGCACCGTAACCGCTGAGCCACCACACCAGCACTTGTTTGTTTTAATTGAACTTCATCCCTTGTTTAGGTCATATAATATCCTGAGCTAATCAAGAAATTAAAATTGTACATGCTTTGATTTATAAAAAGTGGATAAATTTAAAATTCACTTTTGAATATAAAAGGTCCTCACCAACAAAGGCATTCTGTGATAACTGTTTTGTAAAAAAACAAAAACAAAAACAAAAAAAATCCTGTTTTAAAATGAACCAGTGTATGTAAAATTTGTTGTATATAGTTTTTCAGAAATTCTGACTTCATGTCAATAAATGATATAGCTCCTAATATAGTTGTAGACCTATGTGTATGGATAACAAAAATATTATTCTCACTCATTG
The DNA here is from genome assembly GCA_004027875.1 of Aplodontia rufa. Lineage (NCBI taxonomy): Eukaryota > Metazoa > Chordata > Mammalia > Rodentia > Aplodontiidae > Aplodontia > Aplodontia rufa. The sequence continues at coordinate 58,177 of PVKS010006199.1, forward strand.
AACTCCTCTTTAAATCATGCATTAGTGTAACTTTAAGACATAATATTTAAGGGAGATTGACAAACTAGAATACATCTGGAGGAGAATTATTGGGGTTGCGAGGGACCTGGAAATCAAGTCCTATGGAGTGTGTTTGGAGGAAGTAAAAGTATTTATCCTGGGGAAGGATGACTTGTGGGAAATATGTAGCCTTGAACTATTTGAAGGGCTGTTATCAGAAAAAACTAAATAGATTTTACTGTTATTTCTACTGATAGGTTGAAGTCTAGAATGGTTTTCCAATCTTTTTCATATTGTAATGTGAAATATAAAATAATACAAAATTTTATATTTGTTTAGCTCATTGGGGTAAACTGAGGATACTGCTGATTTTTGGAGATGTCTGTTACAGGTATAGGTAGGTTATCAGTCCTGCTGTCCTAAGGATTAATAGTATCAGTGCCAAGTATATTTTACTCTAGGGGTTGGGGATTTAGCTCAGTGACAGAGTGCTTGCCTAGCACTTGCAAGAAGGCCCTTAGTTTGGTCCCCAGCCCTGGGGGAAAAAAATATATATATATATGTATATATATATTTAATTCTAAACTATATGTTGGAAAAGCTAGGCTTTATACAGATCATAGTTAAGGAGGAAAAAAAGCATATTTTGGTTCAGTGTAATAAAGACTTGCTGAGGAATAGTTTGCCTAAGATAGTGGTTCTGAAACTTTTGAGCATATTTTGGAGCTTATTAAAATTCATTTTCTGAGAGCCACTTCAGAGATTCTAATTCAGTAAATATCACTTTTTCCCAGTAGACATAACCACACCGTGGGATGCATTTTCTCAGACCAAGGCTGCTGTAAGTAGTTTTAACATCCACTTTTTAATTTATTTTAAAATTGATTTCCTGTTATGATTGGATAGATTAAAATGTTTTCTGTAGTACATTTTTGAAAGGAAAATAAAGTTAAACATTTTGGTAAGAAATTATATAGCATATATTACAAAATGAACCTATTAAATAGTAAAGGGATAACCAAGACACTAAATATCAGGAACACTATCACTATGGCACATAAAATAAACTTGTGCTGTTTACTCACCATTAATATAGTTGTTCATTTGTATATTGAAATGAAGATTTAAACAGTGAATTTGAGAAGGTAGTGAGGCAGTGTCTATGTAGAAGTCTCATTGTCAGAGGGGAAATGAAAGGAACCAGCTTTTCCTTGAATGGAAAAGGTATCTGTGAGTTACCTTTGTGTGTGTGTGGGGGCGGGGGAGAAAGAGAGAGAGAGGTGGGGGGCGGGAGGGAGGGGCACAGAGACAGACAGAGGCTGTTTAGGAGAATGATGGTGGATAGCTTGCTACCAGTTGTGTTTTGCTCAGTCTTGTCTGGATTTTAGGAATCTAAAGATGGCAAGTCATACTTGGTCTCAGACTTTAATGGGAGACCCATCTCTTCATCTTGCTTTCTGGGGAAATAGTCTTCTAATATGCCCTTTTCTGTTTTCTTCTGTATATCATCTGAATTTGAATCACCTATTTTTTTTTTTTACTTTTTGAGTATCTTTGTGATATTTTCTGTCCTCTGATTTTTTTTTTTAAAGCGAGAGGGACAGTGAGATAGAATCAGTTTTATTTAGTTTTTCATGTGACTATTGTTGCTCTGACACTTCCTTGTGTATGTGGTGGTAGGGTTTGAACCCATGTCCCTGTACATGTGAGGCAAGTGCCGCAACCTCTTAGTCACCGCTCCAGCCCTGTCCTCTGATCTTAAGAACTCTTTTTTTAAGAGGGAGTGAGAGGAAGAAAGAATCAAATTTAATTATTTTTCATCTGGGTTTTGGTTTTCCTGCACTTAGAAGTATATGTGGTTCTGGGGTCTGAACCTGGGTCCTTGTGCATGTCAGGCAGGTGCTCTACTGCTGAGCCACTGTTCCAACTCCTCTTAAGAACTCTTCTGAAAATGAGTCTGGAAAATGTCCCAGTGCAGGGTCAAGTCTGGCAAAAATTCTGAATTTTTTTCATGAGCATTATACATTTACATCATGGAAATAGTTTTTATCCCCCAGTTTATTTTAGACCTAAGCTAATTCATAGCTAAACTGCTAACTGTTGTTTTTAAAAAATATTGGGTGTTTTTGAAGAATTTTCAAGGAGTATGAGGGATTCATAATATAAATGGGCAGGGGGCTGGAGTGGTGAATCCGTGATTACGGAGCTTTTCTGGCATGTGCAAGTAAGCAGGTTCGCACCCCAGCACCACATACACAACGAAGTGTCAGAGCAATGAAAGCCACATGAAAACCTAAATAAAGTTGATTCCCCCCCCCTCTTACTGTCCCTCTTTCTTTCTTTTTTTATGTACATATATAAATAGGAGAAAAATCCTGATATAGAAATATTACCTTTTTTTTTTTTTGGTACTGGGAATTGAACACAGGGCCACTCTATCACTGAACTGCATTCCTATCCCTTTCTTACTTTTTATTTTGTGAGAGGATCTCCGTACATTGCCCAGGCTTGGCAAAGAGAACTTGTGATTCTCCTGTCTCAGCCTCTCAAGTGACTAGAATTACAAGTGTGCGTCATTGTGTTCTGGCTCTTAGAAATATTACTATGTAAAGGATTATTCTAATTTTTAAAAGTACATTACACTGCAAAAATGCATAAAAGGATAATTCAAAAGTTTATACAAAGTGTTTATTTTTATGTGGTAAAATTCAATGATTTCAATTTTTTTTCTATTTTCACATATTCTCCTATAAGCATGATATACTGTATTATTCAGGAGAATATGTTCATTGAGAATATTGGTAGTTATACCAAAAATTGACTTACCTTGCAAAGCATATTCAAAATCTGAAATCTGTTCTGTGAATTTTGTCTCTAGTATGAAACTTACTTGGTAGATATAAAACTGTAAAAAGTTATGGCTCTTTTAATAGTCCTAAATTTTAGTCCTGTTAAATAAACCATTCTTTCCTCACTTTGGCAGGTAAACTGTACAATACACATTGCATAATGATACGCCACATATAATACACATATAATAATTTACTGCTTAAAAAGACAATAGTTAAACATGGTTGGGCACACCTGTAATCGACCTACTGAGGAGGCTGAGGCAAGAGGATTGTAAGTTCAAGTTCAGCCTGGACATCTTATCTCAAAGTAACAATAAAAAATGGCTCAAGATGGTAATCTTCAGTACCACAAAACATAAAATAAAATTTTTTTAAAAATTCAAAAAATTGTTCACCATGATTAATAGAAACTCTTTGATAGTCTTCATAATCTTTTTTATATTCTTATTCAGATTTTAGAAGCGTTACATCCAAAGCATAATTACAGAAGTATATAAGTGATATAAAAACTACTATTACAAGAAAATATTCCTGAGTGTTTTCTACTTTGGAGAAAGATATTAGGCAATAAAGTTCATTTTTTAGATTTTTTTTATTTTTTTGTTTTTCATCTGGCCTTTGTTTCTCTGACACTTAGTGGTGTATGTGGTGCTGGGAATTGAACCTGGGACCTCACACATGCCAGACAATCGCTCCAGCCACTGAGCTACCTCTCCAGCCTCATGGCAATAAAGTTTTAAATAACCAAGTAAATTGAGGCTAGTTGGGATTATGTACAAAATTAACTAAATGTGTTGTGATTGTATTTAAACTTTAGCTGAGACATATTGAAAACAAATTAGAAGTAGCTCCTGTAAGTACAGCTGTGTTTGATTCTGTCATGGATGCCAAGAAATCTTCTGCAAGTGCTACCCGAAAAATAAGTAGAAAAGGTAAGTATGAAGTTACTTCCAAAGGCATAAATATATTAAATACAAATTTTTAATTATTTGTTTCAGTTTAACATTTTCTTAGTAGTGTGGGTATTTGCTTGCTCTTTTTTTTTTTTAGAAACTATATCCTATTATCATTTAATTTTGTTTCTTTGGAATTGATTAGTTTTGAAGTAGCCTCATGTTCTTATGTTTGAAGGTAGGTGATGTTTTCATCATCTTTTTTTTTTTTAAGAGAGAGGGAGAGAGAAAGCATCAACTATTTTTTTCATCTGTTTTTTTATTTTCATATACTTCGTTGTGTACGTGGTGCTGGGACTCAAACCTGGGTCTTTGCTCATGCCAGGCAAGCGCTTTAACTGCTGAGCCGATGCTCCAGCCCCTTTCATCATCTTTTGATCAGGGACTGTAGCATTATTGCTTTGACAGTGAGTTTTCATTTGCCTATAGTACTAAGAATGCCATTCTGAGTTTTTGAGTTTATGTATGTTTTTTTTTAAATCTACAGGCATATTTGAAAGTGAAATTTAGTTGACTGGATCTATTTATTTTTTTGTGGGGGTTTAAAAATCATAAATGGAATATCTGATACAGATACTATCACACATTGAGAAAATGGAAATTTTTTTTGGCTTCCTTTCACATAATTCATTCTGCAGTTTTTATTTTTTATTTTTTTGTTTTGTTTTTTGATACTGGGGATTGATTTCAGGGGTGCTTAACCAGTGAACCACATCCCCAGCCCTTTTTTTACTTTATTTTTTTATTTTGAGACAGGGTTTTGTTAAGTTACTGAGGCTGACTTTGAACTTGTGATCTTTTTGTCTCAACCTCCCAAGCTTCTGGGATTACAAGTGTACAGCACCAACACCGTGCTCAGCTATGGTGGTTTCTTCTTTTCTTTTCTCTCTCTCTCTTTTTTTTTTTTTTTTTTTTTTTTTAAGAAAGAGAGAATCAATCTTATTTATTTTTTCATCTGGCCTTTGTTTCTCCTACAATTTATTTGTGTACATAGCACTGGGGTTTGAATCCAAGCCACCGTTCCAGCCCCTCAAATTGAATTTTTTTTTAAACCTGTGAGTTGGTTGGGTTTTATCTGATACATTTTTTTTTTTTTAAGAGAGAGAGTATGAGAGAAAGAATCAATTTTTTTAGTTTTCCATTTGGCCTTTGTTTCTCTGACACTTATTTGTGTATGTGGTGCTGGGGTTTGAACCCAGGTCCTTGCTCATCCCAGGCAAACGCTCCAAACTGCTAAGACAACACTCCAGCCCCATCTGTACTTTTCAATGAGAGCCATTTTCAAAAAGGAGTTCTGTATGTAGATTATTGTTTTGCATTGTCTGCTCAGAATACTCTTTATAAATTGAGTTACTGTAGTAATTTACCTAAGTGTTTTCCATCTCCTTATATAATATCCAACTACAGATGTTAGAAATAACACATATCTGAGTTTTTTTTTTTTTGTTTGTTTAGATATTAGTCCAAATTAGAGGCCGTCCTATTTTATGCCATATGTTCTCACAGATTTCCTTTTCCTTCAGATGGTAGATACCTGGATGATTCTTGGGTCAGTGCTCAAACTTCCAAAGCTTCTAAATCACGCAAAGAGAAATCTCGTTGTCCTCTCAGAGTTACCACCCTGGAGAGTAACGTGAAGAAAAATAATCGTGTGGAGTTTCGTGAACCTTTGGTTTCCTACAGGTTAGCATTCACCAAAAAAAAAAAAAAAAAAAAAAGAAAAAATAATATGTTAGCAAACAGGGTTAACCTATAATGTTTACAATAGGATAGTTTATTTTCTTAGTTTTTCCTTAATGGTGTATGAAGTAGTATTATAATACTTTAGTATTAACTTTTTTATTCTCCACAAGATAGGACAAAAATCTTTCATATTATGAAGTACTACTCTGTCTTTTGTTTGTTTGTTTGTTTTTTGGTGGGACTGGGTATTGAACTCAGGGCCTCTCATGCTAGTCATATGGTCTGCCACTGAACCACATCCCCAGCCCTGTATTCTCTTATAGATGAATATCTGGGGGACAGGAAATAGTAATAGTAATATTTGCCCCAGGCTGCTATCAGTGTAACAAATTAATTTCTTAGAAACAAATTATTCAGTTTCTGGAAGTGTGGCTTCCCCAGACCCCACTTTTTTTTTAATATCTCAGATTAAGTATTCTACACAATGAATTATATATGTAGCGTAGTTTTTTCTTGTCTATTTATTTTGTGTAATTCAGGGGGACTCATATGTGCTAAGCATGCATATGGCTTTGTTTTCTTCTTTTTGGTAGTAGTAATTAGTTACTGAAATTTCTTCTTTTTTTTTTTGTTTGTTTGTTTAACTTTGAGACAGTGTCTTGCTAAGTTGCTAAGGCTAACTTTGAGTTGTGATCCTTCTGCCTCAGCCTAACCAAGTTGCTGGGATTACATGCATGTTCTGCTGCATCCGGCAATTTCTTTCTTGTAAGAATGTGATTTGGTTTATTGTTTTATTTTGTTGTCAGTGGCTCCTTTCTGCAACTTAAATGTTCAGGATTGATTGTTGAATTTAGTAGTGTAGATAATGCAAATGCAAAGCATTTCATTAACAGAATATTCAACTGATAAAATTACAAAATTTTGTATTTGAGGAATACTGTACGAATGATAAATGCATATTTTTCTTAGTATGGCAAATAATGAGTAACAAACACTGGATCATGTTTCTTTGTTTCATTTTTAAGCATTTTTATATTTTAAAATGTAAGTCAAGGAGTTTGTTGATGGTACTTAGAATATGTTTGTGTTTTTAAATTTGAGATAAAGAACTTGGGAAAGGAAGTGGATAATGAGTTCAATTTTTTTTTTTAAAGAGAGAAAGAGAGAGAGAATCAATTTTTATTTAGTTTTTCACATGGCTTTTGTTGCTGTGACACCTAGCTGTGTACTTGGGTTCTGGGGTTTGAACCCGTGTACTCCTGCATGCCATTGCTCCAGCCCCATGAGTTCAATTTTTAATATATTACATTTGATGCAATTTTTAATTATGTAGGTGAAGGTATACAAATGTGAATAAGAAGTTATGTGCAATGGTCAGGGCTAAAAATATAGATTTAAGAGTTGTCACTGGTATTAAAGCAGTAAAAAATAGCATAAAAATATAGAGAAGGCCAGGGACTTAATCTGAGTAACAGTTCATGGTTTATAAAAAAAAAATAATTGGAAGAATAATCAAAGTTCAGAATCTCTTAATATAGAAATATTTTTTCCTAACATACAGATATTAAGACACTTGCTTAGAAACATAATCACTGCTGAAATTGAGATTGAGTTAATGACTCTTTAATTTATATTCTAATATGCTTCTTTCAAAGAATAATATTTGGTATTTAAAATTGTGTAAATTATGTATCTTTGAAGAAAAAACAGAAAAACAAAACCCAGAGTGTAACTGTGAGTGGAATACACTTTTCTTCCTAGCAGACTCCACTTATCACTTACAACTCTTTTATTACCTTCTGTATGACACATGGCCAGGTCTGTTCCTGCTCCACTCTATTTTTCCAGCCAAGTTAAATCTTTGCTCCCATAATACTTGAGTAACCTTTTCTGTTATATCATTTTTATTCCACATTGTATTTGGATTCCATACTTGCCCAGTTTGTTTGTTTTTGGTATTAGGGATTGAACCCAGGGTTGATTTACTATTGAGCTATAGCCCCAGCATTTTTCATCTTGAAACAGGATCTTGCTAACTTGCCCATACTGGCTTCCACCTTGTGTTCCTTTTGCCTTCGCCTCCTGTGTTGCTGGTATTTCAGGCATGCTCTACTGTGTCTGGTGTTAACACTAGTCTTTAAGGCCGTAAATTCTGGTCTTTTTCTCAAAGCATTAGCTTAGCAGCTGGCATGTGCTAAATAGTCAATAAATATTTTTCCTAACATTTTATTATGAAAAATTTCAAATTTATAGGAAAGTTGAAAGAATTATATGGTAAGCATCCTTATATATAGTAAACATTTAATAAATGAGTAAAAGACTGTGAAATTACTTGGTTTCTTTTTGAAATTTCTTTCTCCTTTTGATATTTATGCTTTATTTTACTCTCTACCTGTGCTAATTATACACCTAAATAATTTTAACTGGGAATTGTTGCAGTCTGGTCAAGATACTGAAAATAGTTGTAGTTAGTTTTGGCCTCTGATGGAAGCTATAGGACTCATGTCTCAACCCTGTTTTGTTCAGTACTCACCCACTCCAAATAGGCTCTAAAGTTTTTTGGGTCACAGATCCCAATGAGAATCTGAATGAAAACTGTGGACTATCTCCTTAGAAAAATGTACATATTATACATTCATAAAAGACCACATTATATTGTAATATAGTTATGGCTTTGACAATTTTTGTTGGGGCTGGAGTGGTGACTTGGTGGTTAGGGTGCTTGTCCAGCATTTGTGAGTACATGTGTTCAGACCCTAGCATCATGTACATACACAATGGAATCTCAGAGTAACAAAAGTCACATGAAAAACTAAATAAAAATTGTTTATTTCTCTCTCTCTCACTGTCCCTCTCTCTCAAAAAAAAAAAAAAAGAATTTTTGTATTTAGGGGCTAAAGTGGTAGTTCAGTGGTAGAGTGCTTGCCTGGCATGTGTAAGGATCTGGGTTTCATCCCCAGCACCACATACACAATTAAGTGTCAGAAAAAGAAAAACTAGATGAATAAATAAAATTCTTTCTCTCTCAAAAAAAAAAAAGTTTGTATTTAGGATTTTATATCTTCACATGAAATGGTTTAGATTAGGCTATACAAAAGCACTATTAATATAAGCCACAAGTATAGTTTCATACAAAAAAATGTTTTATATTTCTAAGTCTTATAATCCAGTATGTAACTTATATTTTATCACTTCTCAATTTGGACAGGCCACATGTTATTTGTTGTATTGGCACATGTGACTAATGGCTACTGTTTTAGACATTGCAGCTCCAGACTGTTGTTAAATCTGTTTTCTGTTTATTAGTTATTTTTTTCATGATTCATGTGTTCTTTTCATTGCTGAGTTCTATTTGTCTTCAAGTTTTTAAATCAACTGCTTTCTTAAAGCAAAGTTTATTAAGATGATTTGTAAATAAAAGTTTCTGAAGGAAAATTTGCTAGTGTTTTTATAAACAGAAAATATGAACTTTATGCTGTATTCTTTGGCTCTGTGTAACCTTCCTTGCTTACCCATTAGTTTCTAGATATGCTTTTTATTGTTTAAAGCTGTCAAAAAGGGCTCTGGTTAATACAGGTTTAACTTTACTAGCTACCTTTATTAGGAAGAAAATATTTATCATACTTACACTTTATTTCTACTCTAAATTTCTGTGCTTATTTGGTACATTACCTACAAATATGAAATACCAGTATCTGAGAGCTTTCTTTTTTTCTGGTACTTAAGATGTCATAGAGGAATAATTGTACATATTCGTAACAGATACCAAAAGAATAACCAAAGTTAGATTGTATTCTTCTTTTCTTGGGAGTTCTTAAGGAAATCTTTTCACACATTTTGCATATTTCTTGGTTTATAATCCATATATTATTTTCCATTTAACTTGAGATAAGAGGCAATGAGCACTGAGTCAATATTAGTAATGGTTATTTTACTATTTTAATTTACTAGAATTTCTAAGTTTTTTTATTTTTATTTTTTATTGACCTCTAATGTTAGATTAGAGTTCATCATTCAGTTTAATTGGTTTTTGTACTCTTGTTAAAGTTTTAAAAATAATTTTTTTAAATTGACAAAAAAATCATTTATCCTTATGGCATGCAACGTGATGTTTTGATTTATGTACACATTGTGGAATTGCTAAATCAAGCTGTTTAATATATATATTGCCTCATATACTTATCAGTTTTTTGTGGCGAGAACACTTAAAATCTACTCTTAGCAATTTTCAAGTCTACAGTGTACTTTTTTGTCATTAACTGAAGTCACAAAGCTTATTGTTTTTTATTATAGGGAAAGCCATGGTGCATCTTCCAACTTAAGTCCTAGCCATCTGGAGTCAAAGCATGTATATTGTGTAGATGTTAATGAAGAAAAGGCTGAGAGTGGGAACCGAATGATATGTAATCAAGAAGAACAGAACATACGTTGCTGTGACTTTGAGAGCTCCCAGTCATCTGTCATCAATGATACCGTTGTTAGGTTTTTAAATGATCGTCCAGCAATTGATGCATTGCACAATTCGGAATGTTTGATTAAGATTGGAGCTCCTATGAGAACTGAAGAGGAAATGCCTAATAGAGTGAAAGGAAATGAGAACAGTTCAAAGCTTTCTGTGGGCCTTGATGCTGATCCAAAAATGTTACGGCTAACTGACTCTTCTCCATCCTCTACTAGTACTTGTAATTCCCAAAGATTAGATATTTTAAAGCGGCGACAACATGATGTCAAGCTGGAAAAACTCAAGGAACGGATTAGGAAACAGTGGGAACACTCAGAAGAAATGAATGGCCGGGCCCAGAATGTCGGTCATGTTGATCATCCAGTAATGGTTGTTAATGTTGATAACTCAGTGACAGCAAAAGTTAGGAAAGTGGCAACAGCACCACCTGCTCCAACATATAAAGGTTTGTAATTGGTCTTCATATCTTTGTCTCCCTTCATGTCTTCTTATTCCCCTTTTTTCCTGGGATATGTTTAAGCAGAGATGATCATCTTTAGAAGAGGTGGAAATGTTTATTTTGGCTCATGGTTTCAGAGGTTTAGTCCCTGGTTGGCTAAATCCATTGCTCTGGACCTGAAGTGAGGCAGAACATCGTGGTAGAAACGTATGGTGGAGCAGGAAGCTTGTGGTGGCCAGAAAGCAAAGGGAGAAGGAAGAGTTGGGGATAAGATATAATTCCCAAAGTCACATCTCCAGTGACCTACCTCTTCCAACCACATCCAACCTGCCTACAGTTACCAACTAGTTAGTCCTTTCAAATTATTGATCCATCAAATGGATTAATCCACTGATTTAGGTCACATCTCTCATAATCTAATTATTTCACCTCCTGCATTAGGGGATACCTTAATTCAAAACCATAACAGCTGAATAAGAAACTGTTTTAAGAAACATGTTAAAAATGCATATTCTCAGATCCTTCACAGAACTTAAGTCAGAATTTCTGATAGTGATTACCCCAAATCTTTGCAGTGTTGCATCATATCCATTAAATGCAGATTATTTATTTAATATTCATTGATTACTAGTCAAAGTTCTGAAATATCAAAGGTTATTCCACTAAGGCAAAGTTAAGATGATGGATTTAAATCTTCTGTTTGATTTAATGATTGATCTAAAAGTTAAAAATCTTGAAGAACCAAAGTGAAAATCTTAAATATAACAATTTTTTAAGTTGGTCATTGGGTACCCAATGATAAATTTGTTGTACATGATAAATTTTCACTTGTGTTTTGTGAATACTAGTTCTAGGCAAATTGCTTTAAGAAATGTAACAAATGGAAAAAAAAAGGAAAAGATATGTAACAAACGGGGCTGGAGCAGTGACTTGGCAGTTATGGCCCTTGACTGGCATGCTCAAGGATGCAGGTTCATATCCCAGAACCTCATGCACAATGAAGTGTCAGAGCAATGAAAGCCATGTGAAAAACTAAATAAAAATTGATTCTAAGAAAACAAAAAGAAAAGAAATGTAACAACCGTGTAAGAAACCATTATAAAATAATGTATTCTAAAGTGACATTTTAATTTCATCATTCAAATACATAATACATTAACTTACTCATAATATACAGAAATGAAAACTTCATACTTTGTAAAGCTTTGTCATTCTTATGCTACCACCACCTTTCTGGAGGTTACTTGTGTTAACATTTTGTGTATACTCCCAGAGACAATTTTTACATATACAAGCAATTTTTGTCTGTTTGTATATATATTTTCTTCCTCTTTTTATACAGTTTTAGAATAACTAATCCCTTTCTGCGCCTTGATTTTTCATTTTGATTTTAGTTTTTAAAGAGTTAATGAAAATAAAAGGAGTCATGAGAAGTATTCTGTAATTCTGCTTCAAAAAACACGTGGTGATCGTAAGCAGTTCTTACGTGGTACTTTTTGTATTATGCTTAGTTTGTTGCTATGTGTGTATCTTTCTCATATGGATACTAATGTCGGTAAAGAGCCTGTCTTGGCCATTCTTTTATCTCAGTCTGGTACAATGTCATGGACATAAGCATATAGTAGTTTTCTTATTTTATCCAGTAAATTCAATCAGAAAGAAAAAATTGGACACAGAATTGGAAAAAAAGACTTTGAACAAAGAGAAATACATGTAGATATTGAGCTCTTCTTAAAGTTAACATACAAGTAAAGATGCAAGTATAAAGACAGACTTCCACACAGTTTCTGAAGAGGGGAGGGAAAAAAATTCAAAATGCTCCAAACTCTGAAAATTTGAGAGTCCTAATCTGGTGCCATATGTGGAAAGTTTCACACCTGACCTCATGTGATGGGTCACAATCAAAGTGCAGTTTACTCAGAGTCCCCATGGGAGAAAAGACCCTACCAACTTTTCAGCTGTGATATGTCTTTACTATACATGCCCACATTTCCCCACAAAGAATATTACAATGACATATGGCAAGCTGGATGTACCAGTGGCAGTTCCCCATGATGACCCACAAGGAAGCTGAGACCCAGAAGCACTACTCACTTTTTGTATAATAGTGTTGCTGAAAATGTCAAAAAGTCCTGCAGGTACCCTTATGGGTATCAGTGATTTAAAAAAAAAAAAAAGAGGAAACATTTCTGTTTATCAGTAGCATAGAAAGTCAAGCTAGACAGCAGCGTGAGCTTGAAACACCTTACCAAAGAGTATGGTGTTAGAATGAGCACCATACCTGACCTGAAGAAAAGAAAAATAAATAGTTGAAGTTCTGTGCTGAAAGCAATGAACAGAAGTTAATGAAAAATAGAAAAGCTAAATACAAAGATCTTGATTGTGTTTTGAAAGAGTGGATCTGTCAGCATCACAGTGAACACATGCCACTTAATGGTATGCTGATCCTGAAACAAGCAAAGATCTATCACAGTGAACTGAAATTGAAGGGAACTGTGAATATTCAAGAGACTGGTTGCAGAAATTTAAGAAAAGACTTAATATTAAATTTTTAAGAATTTGTGGTGACAGAGCATCTGCTGATCATGAAGTAGCAGAGAAATTCATTGACTAGTTTGGGTCATTGCTGGTGAAAATCTGATGTCAACACATGTCTGAGATACAGGTAAAACATCACTGATTTTGTGATCTTGCCCCAGAAAGGCACTGACTGTAGCTGATAGGACAGGAATTAAGCATTCCAAGGACAGAAAATCTGTCGGGATGTGCTAACGCAATAGGCGCACATCAACGTAAATGTGCTTTGATAAGCAAAACTTGCTCACTGTTTTAAAGGAGTGAATTTCAGGGGCTGGAGCAGTGACTTGGCGGTTACGGCGCTTGCCCGGCATATGCAAGTACACGGGCTCAAACCCCAGCACCACGTACACAACTAAGTGTCAGAGCAATTAAAACCATGTGAAAAACTCAATTGAAATTGATTCTCTCTCTCTCTCTTTCTCACTGTCCTTCTCTCTTTGAAAAGAACCTTTAAAGGGAGTGAATTTCATACTAGTCTACTGTGCTATCAAAAAGGAATGGATTGCCAGGAACATCTTTTATGTTTGGTTTCACAAACATTTGAACCAGCAACTTGTGTTCACTGTTGGGAAGTTGGATTGGCTCATAACTGCAAGATTTTGTTACGTCTTAACAACTGTTCTACTCATCCTCCAGCTGTAATTTTCATAAAAATAATGCTTATTGACTGGGGGTGGGTGGGTAAACCAGTGATAGAGCAATTGCCTAGCACACATGAGGCCCTGGGTTTGATCCCCAGGACCCTCCCCCAAAAAACAAAATTAATGTTTATATCATATACTTTTACCCAAATCTGACTTATTAATTCAGCCATGTGACTAGGTGTCATAGGTGAATGAAGAGTAATTTTAAAAACACATTATTTATTGATGGTACTAGGGTTTGAACCGAAGGGTGCTCTATTATTGAGCTACATCCCCATCCCTTTTTATGTTTTAAGATAGGCTCTTGGTAAGTTGCTGAGACTGGCTTTGAACTTGCAGTACTCTTGTTTAAGTCTCCTGAGTTGCTGGATTACAGATGTGTACCACCAGGTCCAGCTCAAAACACTTTCTTGAACATGCATGGGAGTGGGTGCAGAAGGTTTTTAAAAGAACTTTAACATGAGGGATGCTATATGTTACTATTGTCACCACTTGGAACACAGTGATGATTGAAGACACAGTGTGGAATGCCTGTCATAACCTCTGGCCTACACTGTTATGATGAGTAAGGTTGTAAATTTGTACAATTCTTCATGTCAAGTGAAGGAAAAAAGATGTCTGACCTCTTTACATATGCAGAAAATATACCTTCATAGTCCATGAGTAAGCTGAAGGAAATAAGTTTTGAAGTTTTTAATTCCCATAATGACCCTGTACACCTGTATTCCCAGTGATTCAGGAGGCTAAGACAGGAGAATTATAAGTTCAAGGCCAGGCTTAGCAACTAGTGAGGCCTTCAGCAACTTAGTGAGACCCTCTCTCAAAATTAAAAAGTATATAAATAAATAAAGAGGACTGGGAACATAGTTCAGTGGTAAAGTGCCCCTGGGTTAAATCCCCAGTACTAAAAAGGAAAAGAAAAAAAAAAAAAAAGAAGAAGAAGAAGAAGAAAGTGCTGATAATGAGGCTGGACTTATTCATTGACCAGTAATAAAATAACTTGAACTGGTTTTGAATTCAGGTGATTGTGATAAGAGTGATAATAAAAATGACCTTGTTAACACCATAGAAAAAGTGCCTATAGATGACATGGTGAACATGTTTGATGGACTTATCAAAGGACTGCAAGAAATCATATTAGTTTATAAGCTCAGAGCGAAACTTCTAAGACAAAAACTATTGTTAATGAGGTAGATGACTCTGAAGAAAACATTTTAAAAAGCCTTCCAGAAAGATGCTACCTCATTCCCAGAGGATCCACTTCCTAATTCCTCAAGTGCTTCTGATGAATCTTCTCATCTCAAAAAAAGAAAAAAAAAAAAAAAAGAATACGGTGTATAATAATCTTTCAAATAATCTTTCAATCAAAGCACAGTATATGGGCTAGGGCTGACTCAGTGATAGAGCACTTTCCTAGCATGAGCAGCGCCCCAGGTTCAATCCCCAGCACTGCAAAAGCAAAATAAATAAAAAGCACAGCGTGTAGGTATACTGAAAGTGGCTTAACACCTGATACACGGGTTCTGGTGATGGTCTTGCACTGTTTAGTTACCTGAACATATTAGTTTTTTCATGGCATCAAAGGTATGTCAATAATGGTGTGTCAGGGTATTGATGGCATTTACTGTTAAATACTTGCATTTATGAAAATGATTGCTCATTGGTAGCATAGAAGTTCAGAGTAGGGAATAATGGTGATGCCAGACAACCACAGCTTGTTCACATGTGTGGCTGAAGTAGTGACACCTTTACTTTCTTTTTTCTTTTTTTTTAAGAGAGTGAGAGAGAAAGAAAAGAGTCAATTTTTTTCATCTGTTTTTTCTGACACTTTTTTCTGTGTACATGATACTGAGTGAGGTTCGATTCCAAGTCCTCGAGCATGCCAGGCAAGTACTCTACCACAGAGCCACATCTCCAGCCTGGACACTTTTGCTTTCGTTTACCTTTGCTTTCTGATGTTTTCACGTACACCAGTTTTGTTTCATGCAAAAATTATAAAAATACTGTATAAATGTAGCTTCAGGCTATTTGTATAAAAGTGATACAAATAAATTTCATATTTAGACTTAAGTTTCATCTGTAGGATATCTTATCATGTATATGCCAGTATTCCCAGGCCCCCAAAAATTCAAAATCAGAAACACTTCTGGTCCTAAGCATTTTGGATTAGGGATACTCAATCTGTACCTTGAATATTTGATCTAATACCTAAAAAGTGCTATTACCAATTTTTGACTCCAGCCTAATTTTTACATTGATTTAATTCTATAAATATTTCCAGTTTTTAAAATTAAGTTGAGCCCTTCTTTTTTGTGAAAGAGGGAGAGAGAGAGAGAAAGGGGAAAATCTATTTTATTTGTATTTTCATTTTGCCTTTGTTTCTCTAACACTTAGTTGTGTGTGGTGCTGGGGTATGAACCTGGGTCCTTGCGCATACCAGGCAAGCGCTCTTAACCACCAAGCCATCTCTCCAGCCCCTTGAGTCTGTCTTTTGTTTTTTGGTACCAGGAATTAAACCCCGAGGCACTTAACCTCTGAACCATATCGCCAACCCTTTTTACATTTTATTTTGAGACAGGGTCTTGCTAAATTGCCTAGGGCCTTGCTAAATTGCTGAGGCTGGCTTGAACTTGCAATCCTCCTGCCTCAGCCTCCTGAGTTGCTGGGATTATAGGTGTGCGCCACCACGTCTGGCAAGTTGAGCCTATCTTAAAATATGAATTTTTTTTTTTTAAAGAGAGAAGGATAGAAAGAGAGAATCAATTTTTATTGAGTTTTTCACATGGCTTTCGTTGCTCTGACACTTAGTCATGTATGTGGATGCTGGGGTTTGAACCTGTGTACTCGCGCATGCTGTGCAAGCGCTGTAACTGCCGAGCCACTGCTACAGCCCATGAATCTTTTTTTTAAAAATAGTTATATTTATAGACATAGTTGTGTTTTTTTTTTTTTTAAAGAGAGGGACAGTAAAAAAAAAAAAAGAGAGGGACAGTGAGAGAGAGAAAGAGAAACAATTTTTATTTAGTTTTTCATGTGGCTTTCACTGCTCCGAGACATCGTTGTGTACGTGGTGCTGGGGTTTAAACTTGCACACTCATGCATGGCAGGCAAGCGCCGTAACCGGTGAACCACCGCTCCAGCCCCTAAAAGATAAATCTTACTACCACTTTGGTTTTCATCTATATTCATTATTATTTTGAAAGATAGCAAAGTTCAGTGTATATCTTAAGTAATTGTGATAAATTTGAAAATCAGAATGGTAATTTCTAGGAAATAGCACATGTATAATGTTTCTTGAGAAATTAATGCCTATCTTTGAAGATAAAAGGAATGAGTAGTGTTCTCTCTCAATCTTGAGAATTATAGTTTATCTTCCATTATTCGTAATTTATGATTGACATTCTTTTATAAATTCAGTTCTCCATTTTCTGGTCTTTTTTTGAATAAGTACTTATTGATAAATGAGATATTTATAAGTATATTGTGTGGTAACTAGTTATGCATTTCTTGTTTAAAAGCTAATGAAGCTGCTGAGCATCATTAGTTATTGAGGAAATACAAAACAAAACTACAGCGAGATGTTGCTTTATGTAAGAGTGGCTGTCATAAAAAAAGTCAGACAATAATGTTTTGGCAAGGATGCAGAGAAATTGGAACCCTTGTATATTGCTAGTGGGAATGCAAAGTGGTACTAGTCCTTTAGAAAGCAGTTTAACAGTTCCTCAAAAAGTTAAGCACACAAGTGCCATGACCCAGCAATTGATTCCTACATATAAAACCCAAGAGAGTAGAAAAATGTCCACACAAAAACTTGTACAAGAATGTCCCCAGTGGCATTATTCATGATAGCCAAAAGGTCGAAACAACCCCAGCATCCATCAGTTGATGAATGGATAGCAAAATGTTATATTGATATAGTAAAGTATCACTTAGCCCTAAAAAGGAATAAAGCCCTGATATTAGTTACATATTATCGAACCTTGAAAATGTGCCAACTGTAAAAGGCCTTACATGTTATATGATTCCATTTATATGGAATGTCCAAAATAGGCAAATGTGTAAAGATAGAAAGTAGATTGGTAGTTGCCATGGATGGAAGAGATCATGTGAGAAGTGAATGCTAGTAAGTATAGGGTTTATTTTCAAAGTGATGGAATACTCTGGAATTATATAATGATTATATAACTTTGTGAATATAATAAAACTGCTGAGATGTACACTTTAAAAATGAATTTTATATGTCAATTATAACTCAAAAAGTATAAAAACTTATTAGACAACTTTGATTCTGTATTGCTGTTATATATTAGGTTTCAACCCTTCAGAGACCAAGATTCGAACACCTGATGGGAAAGTATGGCAAGAGGCCGAGTTTCAAAACATGAGTAGAGAACTGTACCACGATTTAGCACTTCACTTTACAGGTGAGTCAAGCTTTTTCAGGCTTCGAGTATTTTATCATGCATACCATCTAATTTATAATATTTAAACATGAAATTGTCCCTGAACTAAAGATTATCCCTTTTCTAACTATGTTGTATTTAACATAGTAGGGATTTGAGTTGTAAGGCTCTCTCACCCTCTAGGCTCTGCTCTAGGATTAAAATCAGCCTGTGTGACTAATGAGACAGCAACCTGGCTATTTTTAAACTGAGGGACTTTAGGAATCAGGACTGTCTGATGTGGAGGAAGCATAGGAGAATCTAGTTGAAATTTACTTCTGGTAGGCCTCTGAGATCTTCGAAGTGGTCAGTAATTTGGCAGAGTAATGCAGAAAGAAAATAAGCATTATAGGGAGGGAATAATTTTAGAGAATTGGAAATAGGAGACACCTATGGAAGACTAGGAGAGGGCAATAGGAAAGTTATAGTAGTAATGTTGTTACTAGCTGGATACCTAGTATGACTTTGGCAAGATGCTAAGTGCTAAATCTTGTGTATTTTTTTTACAGTTGAGGAAATGGAGGCACAGAGGGATTTCTCTACGGTTGCATAGAGTAAAGAATTGAAACAAATCAAACCAACCCTGTTTGATTTTAAAGTCTGATGTCTTTCTAGTAAGCCCCCATAGAGATTTTACAAATATTTTGTGGCACTGAGTGAATAGTCCAGTTTTCTTGCTTTTATTATTAGAACTCTTCATTCAGAAAAAAAAAATTTCATGTGGAGAGTTTAGCAAAGATTTTAGAATCAACTTTAAAAAGTTCAAATATTGGTTCTGCCACTTATTAGCTATATATACCAACTATGTTACATAACATTTCTTCCTTGGTTTTCATATTATACTTGTCTATCATGGTACTGTCCTGTGACATATATTGTTACTATTCCTTTTTATTGATGAGAAAAACTAAGGAAGAAAGGTTATATAAGAAGGAATATTAGCAATATATGTCAAAGGACAGTATTATGATAGATAAGTGGAATATATGTCAAAATTTCTTAAAGAGATTTGCCTATTATATCCCTCTCTGTTGTTATGGTGAGTGAACTCTGTGTTCCTAGCTAAGACCAACCCATCTACTTGTGTTTTAGATTGCATTTGTTCTTTGTCCTTCAGAATATGACTTCCAGCCAGGTATGGTGGTATATGCTTGTAATCTCAGCAACTCAGGAAGCTGAGGTAGGAGGATCATCTGAAAACCAGCATCAGCACCTTAGTGAGACCCTGTCTCAATAAAAAAATAAAAATAAAAAGAACTGGGGATGTGACAGGTGGTGGGGGTTACTTCCACCCTGTCTCCTTTTCATCATCAACTCTCCCTTTCTACCGGGTCAAACCCATCAACATACTGTTTGATTACATGCTATTATATCAGCCATCATAAAATAACCTTTTTTTCCCCCTTTGGTTTTCCTTCTCTCTAGTTACTGCCCTGTTTCTTAATAACACAACTGTAAAAAATTGCCTTGTGGGGCTAGAGCTGTGGCTCAGCAATTTGGAGCACTTCCCTAGCATGTGAAAGGACCCAGGTTCAGAGCTCAGCACCACATACACAACTAAGTGTTGGAGAAACAAGGGCTAGAAGAATAAATAAATATTATTTGTCTCTTTCTCTCTTTCCTAAAAAAAAAAAAAAAAAGTTGCCTTGTACTTATTGTGTCCTCCCTTTCTTAAATCTTTTTTTTTTTTTAATATTTGCCTTTATTTCTCCGTGGGGTACTGTAATCAAGATCATCAGTGAATTTACATTGTTGAACACAGTATTTAATACTCAGTTGTCATCTTCAGTTCTCAGCATTTGATATGAATGATTACCTCTTCCTTGAAATTCTTCACTTGATATCTAGGATACCATAAATATCTGGTTTTGGTGCTAAGTCTAGCTGCTCCTTTTCTAGTTTTTTCCCTAATCAACTTCCTCACCTCCAAACATTGGCACACCCTGACCTCAGTCCTTAGTGCTTGTGCTTTTCTTATTGACTCTTTCTTCCTCTCCTGCACAGGAGCTTAGTAGTGTGCTTAGTAGGAGCATATCTACTAAGCATACTTATCTAGTGGTAGGCATTTATTCTCAATTGCTAGTGATTCCAAAATTTATGTCTCTACTCAGATCTCCCCTCTGAACTCAAAACTCTTACCCAGTTCCTAATTCCTCAAGCTTAATGTATCCAGAATGGAGCCTACTAACTCACTCAGTGGCGTTATGATACTTACTTCCCTTAAACTTGCTACCCTGGCAGTCATTCCAAGTCAGTTAATACTGTTCCTCTAACAATTCA
This sequence comes from Aplodontia rufa, assembly GCA_004027875.1. Classification (NCBI taxonomy): domain Eukaryota; kingdom Metazoa; phylum Chordata; class Mammalia; order Rodentia; family Aplodontiidae; genus Aplodontia; species Aplodontia rufa. The sequence goes on from PVKS010006199.1 coordinate 78,512, forward strand.
GACCCCAAATCTTGAGTCTTCCTTAATCTGCTCCTTATTTACTTCATCCTATATATCTAATATTGTCCAAAATCAGTACATATACATCCATACATATGTGTGTGTTTTTGTGTTTAAAATGCATGTGTGCGTGTGTATGGAACACAATCACTTTCACCACTTAGATCCAAGCAACCATCAGTTTCTTGGTCTCATCCTGCACTGGTACAATGGTATTCAAATTGATCTCTTTACTTTTCCCTTCTAATTGGTCTGTTCTCATCAGAAAAAGTTTTAATTTAAATCATGTCACTCCTTTATCCAAGTTTCATAAACTTCCCCTTTCACTTTTGAGTAAAACTGACATTCTTACAGTGACTTTTTTTTTTTTTTTTTTTTTTTAAAGAAAGGGGACAGTGAGAGAGAGGGAAAGCCAGAGCAGTTTTTTATTTAGTTTTTCATGTGACTTCCATTCCTCCGAGACTTTGTTGTGTACATGGTCCTGGGGTTTGAACTCTCGTACTTGCGCATGCCAGGCAAGCACCGAAACCACCGAGCCACCACTCCAGCCCCTTACAGTGACTTAAAAAACCCTGTGTGATCTGGCTCTCAGTTCTGTCTCTGACCCTACAATTTTCTTTGTTCATTTCACTTACACGGGCCTCCTTGCCTATTCTTAGACACTGGGTTTCTCTTCTGCCTTAGAGCCTTTTATTCATACTTATTTCTTCCCTACCCATAATGCAGTATACTATCTGTACTTTAAAGTAATTTTATTCATATCTATATTTGAGGTTAATTTTTAAAATTTCTGTGCATAGTCAGTCTCCCAGGTTGAAAATTATAAAAATTTAGTGAGTAGTAATTTACATGTGAAATACCTTGACATTTTTCACTTCCATAATCATGAAAGTATCTATGGTGGCACACATCTGTAATCCCAGTGACTAGGAAGCAGGAAGATCACAACTTCAAAGCCAACCTCAGCAACTTAAAAAGACCTTGTCTAAAAATAAAAAGTAAAAACGGTAGCTCCATGATAGTGCACCCCTGACTTCATGCCCAGTACCTCAAAAAAAGTTATGGTGACTGTTCAGTAAACTTTTTATGTTTCTGTATTTTTAAATGAAATAGGAATCTGTGAAAATGCTCACCTCTGAAATTCTGTGCATGCAGCCACCTTGGCTTTTTTTTTTTTTTTTTTGAACAACCATACAAGTTTTTAACAAAATGTATATATATTCTGGATATTGCAATTACCCCTAGGAGTGCTCCCCCCAATTACCCTCCCTTATCCCACCCTTCCCCTTCCCACTATATCTCTAAAAAAAGTATTAGGTTGTAAAAGATTACATCTTATCTGGATTTAACTCATGCTATTAGACCAACTTTCTCATTGTCCAGGGTCTAGTCCCCACCTCCACAGATGAGTGGAGACAATCGACCCTTAGATCTCTGGGTTAAGCTGATTTTACTCATCATGATCTCTTCCATAGCCATCCATTTACCTTCGAAGGCTGCAATATCATTGTTTCTAATTGCTGTGTAATATTCCATGG
>PVKS010006200.1:0-79964 GCA_004027875.1 Aplodontia rufa
GCTGCAAGGTCATTGTTTCTAATTGCTGTGTAATATTCCATGGTATAAATGTACCACAGTTTTTGGATCCATTCTTCCTGTGAGGGACACCGGGGTTGTTTCCATAGCCTAGCAATGGTAAATTGTGCTGCCATGAACATCGATATTGCTGTGTCACTGTAATGTGCTGATTCTAAGTCCCCTGGAAAGATACCCAGGAATGGAATAGCAGGGTCGTATGGTGGAGTCATCCCTAATTTCTTAAGGATTCTCCATACTGCTTTCCAGAGGGGCTGTACCAGTCCATTGCATACCTTCTTAATGCCTTATCTGAAGGTCCACATTATGAGGCAGGTGTTACTTGGACGTACAGATGTAGTAGAGACTGAAATTCTGAAACTCCAGGAAACTACACAAAGAAGAGGATCAGCATCAACTCCAAGTCCCAGGCTATTGTGTGTACTTGCCAAGATTTCATTCAACATCAAATCTGTATCACCCACTTCGCAATGCGTAATTTTAAGTTTACTGAGACTTTGACCAGAATTATTGTGAAGGGGGGACTTGCTTTATGGGTTTGAGGAGAATTGAAATATGTCATATCAAGGACAATGTAATGTTAAGCCTTTTACGTAGTATTTAGTTTCCTCTGTCCCATGTACACTTTTCCTTGATTTAACACCCATTTCCTTCAAGGTCTTGAAAATGAGACCTTGCAGATTTTCCAAAAAATAATCCATGTCAGTGACAGTTTATTCACCTTACTTACATAGTTCGAGGAACTGCTTGTTTAAATTTAGATACTGTCTCTGATGAAATGTTTTGACAAAGTAATACCAGCTTGATACTATTTAAAATATTTTGACAGATGGGAAAATTGTTTCAGTCTGAGTTGAGCAATACTTTATTGCAATATTTTGTGACTTAGGAAGAAAATGGTAAAGGTAGCCTCACTGTTCCCCAAAATAGCATCCTTCCATTTTCCCTGAGAAGAGAAAGGCCTCCATTCAGTCATAGATTACAATATGTGTGCTGCGTATGTTAAGAATTCTTGCAGTTTAAACAAGAGGGAACATTTGGGGACTATTTCCAAACAGGGAACATTTATTGTTCTGTAAGCAAACAGAACCTAAAGAACTTTTAGAAACATTTGCTGTGATGGTACTTTATCTGAGCCTTTTCATGCCCTGATGAGATTGCCCTCAGTTAATGAAGCAAGTTCATCAGAATTTAAAACTTGATTGGTAAAAAAAAGAAAAAAAAATCCTCAAATATAATGACTTCAAAGTCCAGATTTAAAAAAAAAATCATTGTTTTGGATTTATCTTTCAAATTAGTTGCAGTGGAATAAAGTACAGATTGTTCTTGGTTGTGATATTGTTAAACACATGCTGAAGAGAAAGGGCAGAGGTTCTCACAGTGCTGTCCCAGGACCAGCAGGGTAGTATCACCTGGGATCCTGCAGAAATGCACATTCTTGGTCTTCTGAATAAGATGCTGGAGCAGTCCAGTTCTCTGGGTTTTAACAAGTGCTCCTGATCATTGTGATGCACAATATTGTTTAGGAAGTTCCCAGATAGAGTAGAGGCTTTCAGACTGTCCCATTGACCTCCTTCAATTTCTGCCATGTGGAAGGAGTAGGGATTAGAGGGGAATCATCAGGGATGGTTTCCAGGTTTCCCCATGCCTGTTTCAACTACAAGAGCCTTTTTTGCATATGATTCAGTTTTATACTGAGTTCTGTGACTAAACAGTTTTGAAAACCACTGGTATGGACCTTTCTTTAGAGTAGGATATATGATGGCCCAGAAAGTCTTTGTGGACTGACAGTGTCTCTTTGTGTTTCCATTATTCTAGGCATGTATGTGACCTGAAATTGAGTTTGGTCAGTAAAGTAACAGTGGATCTGTGTGCAAGTGACAGCCTGGTGCTAAGGCCTCTTAAGGAACAGCTCGATTTTCCTAGTTACAATGGGAAGCATGTCCAATATAATTATGCATGTATACTCATGTTTAAGTCCTGCTCTTTTCACTATGCACAAGTCAACAGGTAGAAATGGGGATATCCCAACAGTGCTCCTCCAGAAATAGTATTGACCATGACACCATTCAGTCCTCTGCCTCCTACATGTTACTGTAGGTTGGACGTGCTCTTCATATAGGGTTGCTCCTTAATAAATGTGGAATGAGAGACTAGGAAGGAAGCCTATATTTTCTCAAGGTCTTTATGAACTTGTGTAACCCCTGTTTGCATGCACAGGCATGTGCACACACACACAGATTTCATCATTTACCAGATTGCTGAGGGCCCCTAAATTTAGTATCTCTCTCACTAAATCGTGTGGTTAAAATCTACTCTGTCATTTCTTTTCAATTTATGCTTTTAAGAAATTTTCCAGGTACATTGATGATAATTATTTCTATAGGTATTTTACACCATTAATTAAACCTTAATAAGATTTGTAGTATTTTAATATGACTTTTTACTTACATTAATGATACATTAATTTTGTTTACCTCTCAGTTCTAGAGAGCTATGATAAAAATGATGACAAAAATAGGTTAATGTTATTGTAGTGAGAATCATGCAGTTAATACTGAGAAGGCTCACTCTAAGTGAGGCAGGCAGTGTTTTAAATATTATATATTTTTTATTTAATTAATACATTTTATCCTCACAGTTAACCCATAACATAGGGTTTTATTCTTTTTTGCATGACCCTTAGCAAATAATTGAGACTTAGTATACATATACTACATGTGGATATATATGTATACGCATACATACACACACACACACACATATACTATGTATGAATGGAAAATAAGTCACAAATCAACTTTTATCATGGCTAATAGCTCAGATTTTCTTTTCTACTCCATTCCACTTTATTATATTCCATTCCATTTAAAAAAATACCAGTTGAGATTCAGCAAATTGATTTCATTGCTCACAGTAAGGTCCTGCAACCTGCAGAATGAAAAATTGTGCTATCAGACACCCAATGTTATTATCCATATTTTGCAAATAAGGAAATTGGAACAGAGAGGGCATGTAATTTGCCTGAGTATACATAGTGACTGATAAGTCCAGGGTTTAAATAAAGGTGTCAGTCTGTTTCCGAAGCCCTCACTGGTAACATATTCTATCTAGCCTGGTCAGCGCCTTCAGATTGTAGTATTGTCAAAGAGGGTTATACCAAATTGGGAATTTTTTTCCTCCATACTGGTTCAGTGCAGTGGTGCCTCAGGATTTTTAAGTAGGAGTGTCTGGAGAGAGGGATGGAGATATGCTGGAGACTGGTTTTGGAGCTTCCTTTCCATCACAGGCATTATTTGTTTTGGGGTTTTTGTTTTGTTTTGTTTTTTAGTCAAAGTGTGTATTGGATTGGGGATGTTTTCGTAAAGAGGCTGATGGAGATTACTATGGAGGGGAAATGGTGTTTGCCACTAAACCGCCTTTTGGCACTACCATGGGAAATTGACTTTAAACAATCCCAGGGACGGTAGGTAAAGAAGATGTGCACCTGAATTTAAAGCCAACTTTTTTTTTTAGAAGGATAGAGAGAGAGAGGGGGGAGAGAGAGGGAGAGAAGAGAGAAAGAGAGAGAGAGAGAGAGAGAGAAGCAATTTTTTTTTGAGTTTTTCACATGGCTTTCATTGCTCTGACACTTAGTTGTGTACCTGCGCTGGCGTTTGAACCCGTATACTTGCAAATGCTGGGCAAGCGCCATAACTGCCAAGCCACCTCTCCAGCCTCAGCCACCACTCCAGCCCCTAAAGCCAAACTTTTTATGTGGAGCTTCCATATGAATTTTGTGTACCCATGCAATTTAAGCATGCTTTAGCTGATTTCAGGAAGAAAATAATCACTGTTAGCAAGAGGGAAAGAAATGATGCGGTAGACCTTGTTCTGAGTCCTCCCTGGACATACCAGTAGACTGCAGAACTTCTAGCAGCTCAATATTTTTGAACACAGGAAGTTTTTCCCTACTGCCATTAAATATGCTTTTAAAGTACACATTCTATGTACTGGTACAAAATTCAAAAATAGGAGATCCAGGTAGTAAAAATTCTATATTTCTTCTCTCTTTTTTTTTTTTTTGTTTCTGTTCTCTCCTCAGAAATAACCACTATTTCTTCTTTTGTGTGCTGCCTTCTAGAATGTTGTGTTGTATGTTTGTATGTGTCTGTGTGGGTAGGTGCAGATATATTAACATATTATAGCTTAAGTGCCTTGTTCTTTTCCCTCTTATAATACTTATCAGAGTTTTTTCTGTTTACAGAAGTACTTTTTGCATCCTTCTTTTTCAAAACTATATAATATTTTATTGTATGAATTTTCTGAAATGAATAGAACAGATCCTCTGTTGGCAGATATGAAACAATTTCTAATCTTTTGTGAGTCTGAATGTTTTAAATGTAAATTTCCTTTGGGGTCTAAGTTTTCTGTGTGGTCTCTGATTCCTAGATGAAGCTTCGCAACACCCTGAGTCTTCAGCAGGAACTTACAGAAATCTGATTGTTGAATTAGGTCGGATATGTGTCAGAAAGCAGCTTGATCTCGGATGGGTATTTTTAGCTTCTGAACAGTAATCATAAGAAGAAATCTTCGTATCTTGCCCTAGACAATCTTTTCTTGGAAGATTAAAGTGATCTTCTTTAAGGGTTCAAGAAATGCAATTTTCTAACAGTTTAATGGGTTGATTAGGGACTTTGAGTGTTTATTTCTAGAAGGAGAAAAACTGCTTTGCACTCTAAAAAGTCTATCTGCTTTATTCGGAAAAAAAAGTCTTCATATTTTTTCCTATAATTCATGGAGATTGGGAATATTAGCTAGTAGACACATGTCACTTTAAATGCATAGTTACCTCTTTCATTGTCCTGTTCTTTGAATACAGATCTGGGGACTGTTATTTCAGTTTTACAAAGAAAAAATTTTTTCATCATGTGAGTTTTCTGTCACCCATGCATTTCAAGTGTGTTTTAGCTGATTTCCAGGAAGAAAATATTCAATCAGTGAATAATAATTATATGGAAAATAGACCAGCACAGCAATCAAGTGGAAAGTTTGTGGAAACCTGTGGATAAGTCATCTGGACCTTTCTATTTTCTGACTCACACTGCCTTAGAGATAACAACATTGGCATTATGTAGAAAATAGTCTGAAGAAAATAATGCTGCAAATTCTTTAAGAAGTGGTTTTAGAATTTAATATTTGCCTGTCAGGAGATTTATGACCTGACACTGAGCATTATTAAGGCTCAGATCCAAATACTTAGTTCATTTCCTCTTGCTCAGCATTTAGTAAAGATGCGAAGCACCCTAGGCAGATACCAGTTAGTCAAGCTCAGGATTCAAAACTTGATATCCTTGTCACCATGAGAAAACTTTGGAATATTGGGATTTTAATATATGCAAATGGTTTTATAATGTATGATGTGTTAGGTGAAAAATTATTATACATGCCAATAATTTAATTTAAAATGTTACTCTTTAATATTTTATAAACCACTGGAATAATAACAAACCCTTAATGAACCTGAGAATTATTTTGCTTTGTTTGCTAAACTATACAGCCTGCATTTTATTTAAGACATTTTCTCAATTTATCCTTTTGTCCTAGAGGTTTTACGTTAGAATAGAAAACAAACAGCAAACCAAGTTGGACTGCAATCGCATTCACTTGGGAAATTTTACTTAGAGCCATTTGATACATTTTTGGAGGGGTTTCAGGGACCCACATTGGTTAATTTGAATCTGTAACTTGATTATGCATGAAATTAAAGTTAATCTAAGTGGACAGAATCAAAACTTTTCTGAATTTAATTACATGGCCAGCATCCAAGCAAGAGATTTTTCTTTTTGCTATCCTCCTATCCTCTTTTTCCTTGCAGGGTGAAATCATTCCTTTGCCAAAGTATGTTGGACATTCCCTGGTGACAAGTTCTATAGAAACTTATAGCTGTGCTGTTAGCAACATACAACGGGGTGACAGGGCTGCCGGGTCCATTGTATTCTGGAGATGGTAGGAAGACTGCCTTATCTCCACATCACAGTCCAGCTATGGAGACAATATCCCATTAGTAGTGGATCTGCAGTGACTCTCTCAACCACAGTGATAAACCAGGAAGGTATTTCTTTCAGGCTGGGGAATTCCAGGACAGAAGGGCACTGAAAGTAGGGTGATAAGTTATGGACTAGACTAGACTTGCGTTTTGAGGATCATGCTATTTATAGTTATGTTTGATATGAAATGCCTGGAAATACAGCAATAAATTGAAACTGAGGCTTTATTTCAGGTAATAACTTTATTTTTATCTCTACTGGAACATTCCTAGACAACCTAAGGAATTTTGGAAGGCCTGGGTGGTATAACTTTCATTGCTCTTTATGTTCAGTACCATAAACATGTTTTTAGTTTTTGGGTAGGTTGTTAACAGAGTTCTAAGGTGATTTGACTCTAGTTTTATGAAACAATTGTGTTGAGTTTCCATGGTTGATATTATAGAAATTACTTGATGGATGCATTTTAGTAATAAATTTAATGTTCACTAATGTATAAGCTACATGAATATATTTCCAATTTTGTGGATGTATTTTTTTACATAAATGAAGTCTGAAACTTGTGTTATCTAATTCAGATTTTTTTATTCTTTGTATAAATATGTGCTGATCCTCTGTGAAGCAGGGGCAGTGGGGTATGTAAGGAAACATAAGAAAGGTCCTGTTCTTGTGGTTCTCAGCAATCTGCTTGAAAAAGAAGCTGGCAAAAGTACATGAAATAATTAAGTAACAATAGCCACATAGAGATTGTGATCTTATTGTAGGTGTCACGCAGAATATCTAAACAGAAGGCATTTGTGTAAACCCATGTTAAAGGAAACGGATTCATTTTTACAAGACTGATGACATCTTTAGACACCAGCATTTTTTGTTCTGTTTCACATGCCATCTTTTTAGATTGATATTCATTAAACACTTACTAGATGTTAGGCACCGCTCTGTGTCTTTCACATGTCTGAATTCCTTTAATACTTGACTTCATGCAAGATAGGCCCTATTATGATCATCCCCCTGGAAAAGCTAAAGCACACGAGGCAGACGGTTCGTTAGTTGCTCAAGGTTACAGAGCTTGTAACATCAAAGGAAACCCAGGCAGGAAAACAGCAGAACTTTGGAGTCAACTCTGTGTGTGTGTGTGTGTGTGTGTGTGTGTGTGAGAGAGAGAGAGAGAGAGAGCGAGCGAGGGAGAGACTGCCAAGTGAATCCCCAGGGGTGTTCTACTACTGAACTACATTCCCATCCACCCTTCATTTTGAGACAGGGTCTTGCTAAGTTGCAGGAGCTATCCTTGAACTTGGGATCCTGCTGCCTTAGGCTTCAGTACCTAAGATCAGAGACCTGTGCTACCACACCCAGCTGGAGTCAATATTCTTGACCTCTGTGTTTCAAACTGTCCCTCATTTGGCTTCTTAATAGTTAACAAAATCTATTTGAAACCTAAATAAGTGTTTAACTTGCCCTTTGATTAGAAACTTGAAGTTTATTTCCGTAAAAAAATGACGATACGTCATTTTGGTGCAAGTATTCATAGCCATACATAATTTAAGTGATGAAATTAGTCCCCTTTGATGAGGTAGGTGGAGTTAGGATAACACCCTGACTTTTGGAAGTTGAGAACTGAATATTTATGTAAATGTGAATTTCCTCTGCCTCACTGTAAAATGACTTTCTTATTGGTCAAATCCCTTTTTCATCATATCATCTGTAACAGATCACAAGAGCGCCATCACACCCTTGGGTGTCTGCACTGCAAAGGGACTGTAGAGATAAGGGTTTGTACGTTCATTTCCAGAGAGATGGTCCTTGGCCTAAAGCTTCTCTTCATTTATACCAGAGGATCTCAGACTTCAGTGAGCATCAGAATCAGCTGGGTGACTTGTAAATAGCATGATCACTGATCCTACCTTCAGAATTTTAGTTTGGTAGATGTGGGGAGGGACTTGAGAGTTGAGTTTTCTAATAAGTACCCAGGGAAATTGATAATGCCGTCTTGGATCCATACTTTAAGAACCACTAATTCACTCTAAAAATACAAATTGAATAAGCCTAAGTTCCTTTCTTTCCTTGGCATTTGGGCCAGTACCTCACTCTTTAAATCCCCATGCTTTTATTAAGATTACACAATTTATGACCAGCTTTCTTGGACTCTGGAAAAACTTCAGTAAATCTTCTAATATAATAATCACTGGTAAGATACTATAATTTTAATTATACTTGATTATATTGATGAGAGCTTACTAAATTGACAGACATTTTACTATGCTCACTGTGCATGCAATCTTTTTTTTAATTAGAAGTATATAGAGATACAATTGAGGGGGAAACATCAAACCAACAGTAATCAATGTATGTATACTTTGTTATCCAGGGATAATGCCCAAACATGCAATCTAATGAAATAACAAACGCAGAGATTGGATCTTATCCTTATTCTATGTTGGGAAACTTCAGTTTAGAAAACCACATGGCTTTCTCAAGATTACAGATGCAGTAAGAGATATCCCTAAAAATTCCAATCTGGAAGTAGATTGGATTCCAATATCTATGCTCTTGACTACCACATTTTAAAATCTGTAGTGAGGAGCTGAATTTCAGTTAGGCCTAAAGTTTTAGCATAGGTTCTTTTGTTTATAATTCATTTTTTACTTATACTTTTAAGTATCCTAAAACCAACAGAAAAGACAAAGTGGATGACCACAGAGTTTTAAAAAAATACATAAATGAAAATTGCTGTTTAGATAGAATATGACTTTAAAAGAGAGAGAGAGAGGGAGAGAGTGAAAGAGAGAGGGTCAATTTTATTTATTTTTTTCATCTGGCCTTTATTTTTCTGACAGTTGTGTATGTGGTTCTGGGGTTGAAACCTGGTTCCTTGTGTATGCCAATCAAGCACTTTATCCACTGAGCCACTGCTCCAGCCCCAGAATGTGACTTTTTAAAAAAAAAATTTTATTAGTGCATTATAGTTCTACATAATGATGGGATTTATTGAGAATGTGACATTTTATTTGTGGTTTTCCTATTCACATTTTTGGAGTTAAGGTATAAATGGTAAGAAATTTTTGGTGGAATGTGTTCTCTCTTTTCTTTTCAGTTGTTTATACCTATATGTATTTATGACAAGGATTTCAAGCAGGAAAGAAAAAGTATATGACCACAGACATAAATTCCTTTGAAAATCAGTTAAAAACTGAAACTTTTTACGAGCAAAATGCACTAACCACTAACTTCACACACTGCCCGATACCTATCTGTGATCTTCGGATGATGGCTTTGTGCATGATAGACAGCAGAGAGAAAAAAATGGACTTCTGTATCTGAGGGTTGGCATCTGTCCCTTCCTGTTAATGTGACCTTTGGAAAGTGATCACCAAGTCTTGTTTCTTCATCCACAAAATGGTAGTGATGAAAGTGTGAACACCTAACTCATAGTGGTATAAAAATTCAATTTAAAAACCTACAAAGTGCCTAGCTCCATAACTGCACCATCAGTGTTTCTCAAACTTTAAAGTGCCTCTGAGTCGTGCGGGGAGCTTATTAAAACACAGAATCTGATTCAGTAGTTCTGGAGTTGAGACCTGAGGTTTTGTATTTCTAACAAGCTCTCTGGTGATGCCGCTGCTACTAGTCCAAGGACGAGGCCATACTTTGAGCAGCAAGGTGTTACGTGATATGCACAGAGCTTATGTTAATAAGCACCTTAAGTATCACATTAACAGAGCTTTTCTGTGGCTAACTGTGCACTCAGTTCGGGGTTATCTGCTAAAATATGCACATATAAAACATAAGAAGTGACAAGTGTGGTATTTAGAATCTTCTCACTGGGAAGTGATGCGTTATATTCTGGTTTTGCACTGTACTGTGCCCCTTTTTATTCCTCTTTGGAATAAAACTCCATTTAAAAAGTTACCCCCATGTAAACATTCCTCTGTGTGTGTCCTAGTGAATGAAAAGTATAATTGAATAACTTGGTGTTATAAGTTCAGTTCTAGCAGCCGGATTTTCTTGACTAAGATAATAATAGGCCATGGCTTCCTGATTATTTTAAAAAGTAATCTGATGATCCCAAGAGCATACATTTTAAATAAAGAATTGCTGAAATTAAATGTTATTCTTCTGTGTGGTAAACATTGTTCTTAAAGTAGACTTTTGAAGATGTGAAGAAAAACTAAATGGAGCACGCATCTTCTAATGTTGACAGAAAAGGTAGTCATAAAACTCACATATTTTCCCCAACATGGCTTGAGTAACTAGCTCGTTTGTTGCTGTTGGCACCCTGCTCTGGTGCGGATTTGTTTTCTCTGATAACTACCAAAACAACTGCTGCCTACAGGAGCCAGAGACAGGTAAGAGCCTCTGGGCACATGTGGAGTAGTTGTTCAGGCTGATAGTACTTTCTCCTTGGGAGGGAATCGATGGTTGTAAGGCCCCATTCTGTGTCTTGTCTTGTTTCTTTCTGTTAGATGAGTTTTACATGTGGTCCAGAGTTTCTCATGGATGTTATTGCTCCATGTTGCAAAAATGACTTAGTATAAAAGTCCTTTACAATGATGGGTTCTACTTCAAAATCTGCTTGTAAGAGTGAGAATTAGAGTAAGGCCTGCCCTGCTTAAACCCAGAAAACATGCCAACGGTCTTTGGGAGGAGCTCTGGTTAATCCCATCTTTCCTGAGGACAAGTGCTTTTTGCCTTTAAAATAGCATGGTAACTGAGAGGAAAGAGCCATACGTGACCCTGCTTCACCCCAGAGTCCTGGACTCCTGGGGAAATTCTAGAATGGATTGCATGCCAACATCTCTTATGTCAGAGCCTTTCCTGCAATAAGGGAGATTTACAAAAGGACTGTATCTCCGGATAAGGGATTCATCAAAAGATTGCATTTTGTAGAAAATGCTAAATAAACACGTAAATTTTGAAAAGATGAAGTCTTTTCCCTCAAGCTCACAGCCACACCTCATACTTGGCTGTCTTCAGTAACAAACGGAATGCAGGTGACATTTATTGCAGCAGGTTTTCTATTCAGAAGGCATAACCAATGAATAATTTGGTGACTTCCAGGGTCACCTGTGGAGATGGTACAAATATTTAGAATTCTCAGTTCCCACCACTTTCATGCAAAAGGAAACATGTTGGAGTGGGGGTTAAGCACCTGGATTTTTAAACTGTTCTATTGTTGATTTGAATCGCTTCATCATGGATTAGTAGGTAGCCAGTAAATAGCACTAACTACTGATAGTGATAGATTATTTTCTTTTCTTTTTTTTTTTTTTTTTAAAGACAGAAGGACAGTGAGAGAGACAGAGAAAGAGAGGAACAACTTTATTTAGTTTTTCACATGGCCTTAGTTGCTCAAACACTCAGTTGTGTACGTGGTGCTGGGGTTTGAACCCGGGTCCTCGTGCTTGCCAGGCAAGCGCCGAAACCGCAGAGCCACCGCTCCAGCCCCCGATAGATTATTTTCTTGAGAGGTGAAGGCAGTGAATTATTGTAGACAAGGCCTGGGCTTTGGTTTCAAAGGAACCAGGCTTCATATTGTATTTCTGTTACTTAATAGTTACATGAAATCTCTCTTTTCCTCTGTTTCTTAATTTGATAGTTTTGGGAAAATACACCCTCTATCTTAGAATGATAAAAAAGGTTAAATGTAAAAAACACACTCCTAGTATATAGAGTGCTTAGTACATTATACAGTTCTGCTACTCAAAAATCTATCCCTTGGGGGCTGGGGCAGTGGCCCAGTGATTAGGGTGCTTGCTTGGCATGCGTGAGTATGTGAGTTCAAACCCCAGCATGACGTACACAACGAAGTCTCAGAGCAAAGAAGGCCTCCTGAAAAATTAAATAAAATTGATTCTCTCTCTCTCTCTCAATGTCCCTCTCTCTAAAAATAAATAAATAAATAAATCTATTCCTTGGATTTCACTACCAGCATCACCAGGGAGAAGATAGATATACTGAATCTCAGAACCACTCCAGACCTCCTCCTTCAGAATCTGCTCCATCAGAGGACTCCAGTCAACATTCGAGTGTGACGAGAGCCAAGATAAACCTTACCTGTTGGGTGCTTAGCAGTTATCAGCTGATAATCTTAAAAATACTTGAGAGTTGAAACAAAAACATTTTTGTGGTGTGTTTTCTTTTTATTCTTCATTATTAACAAGCATAGTTTCTGTTGCTGGTAAAGATTAGTTTGTGTTTCAATAAAGCTTTCAAAATTGCATCTCAGATCTTAAGTAGTTTTTAGTTATTTCCTTCTTCTTTTATGTTTATGCATTTAAATATAAACTATAAAGCCAAAAAAGCAGTTTAAGAGTAGACATAATGTATCCACAGATAAAAACTCATCTAACAACCAATAAAATGGAAACTTGTGAATGTGTTAGGCAAATTCTCAGCCAGATTTAAAAAAAAATCAGATCAAATAAAATATTTGGAAACTATGCTATTTGTTGATGCCTATAAGTTTAAAAATAAACCAAACAAATCTGCTTATTCTTGAAAAGCCTAAAATTTATGAGTTCCCATCATTATTGGAATGAGAAATCACCATTGTAAATGCTGTGCTAAATTTAATTTCTTTAGTTGACTTGCAAAACTCATGTGTGTGTATACATATATATATATGTGTGTGTATACGTATATACATATGTATATATGTATGTAAAATTTAGCTCAGGCAAAAGTATAGTAAAAGCTAAATTTAAGAGTCACCTCTACTTTGTTCATTGCAAAAGTTTCTAGCCATCCAATTTTGAAAAGAAGGTGAAGGTGTATTTATTGTCAAGAGGCAGATTTTATTATGGAAATGTTTGTTGAAAGATTTTGGAAAGTTTCTTTACAAAAAGGTTTTTGTTTTTGCTTTAGTTTTAGTTTTTGAGAGAGGTAGGGGGAGAGAGAGAAAGAGAGAGAGAATCGATTTTATTTAATTTTTCATCTAGTTTTCAATGCTCCTACACTTAGTTGTGTATATCATGCTGGGGCTCAAACCTGGGGCCTCACACATGCCAGGCAAGCATGATAATTCTCAGCCACTGCTCCAAGCCATTTTTGCAGTTATTTAAACTAAATGTGTTACCTTTTATGGTAGACAGTCTCAACATTCACCCAATATTTGATTTTCCCTCCTTTGAGTACAAATTGAGAAGAAAAGTAATTTTCTTTTTCACATATAGAGTCTATTTTAGTTAATACAGCAGGTTTTTGTCAGTGTTGACCAATTTTTAGTTTCAAATTTTAACCTTAGCAACTCACTTGAGTTGCTAGTGGGAACAAAAGATTTTCCTCTCACTCCCTAGACCAAGTTATTTCAGCACCTGCTGCTCACCATAGGCAGCCTGGCTTTTAACAGGCTCATCAGCAAATCGGTGACAGGAAAGTCTTAAGCACTTCCAGAACCATTCAGGTGCCATTGATCACCTAGGGTGCTTAGGGAACAGCCAATTAAATCCTTTTTATCTGCTTTTGAGATTGTGTTGATCAGATAACTGGACTATGTACTCTTTGTTTTCCCCCATCTGGGTGATCCATGCTTGATCTTTTTCAGTCCACTAGAAGCACCTCTATGGACTTCAAAATCTCCTTGTAACTTTCAGCAAAGGGGGAGCTTTACTGTGACTGGTGTGATGAGCTCTTATTTTTCAGGACAGTAATAATGACTGAGAGTGTAAAGTCCTTTGTACTGGCTTCCCTGTCCAATCCTGAAAGATGTGTTGCTGCAGGACTGGTGGCTCTCTTAAGTATCCCTTATTGTCAATCACGATGACTAATCACTAGCAGAGGACTCTTGAATTTGGCAAACTTGGGATTTATTCTAAAAAATTTCACTAACTTATGGAAACTGTCATTCTTTCTGCTGACTCATTTTTATTCCTTCATTGTTCTCTAGGATGCAAGGTGTAAGAGAGTTCAATTTTGGTAGATATAATTTTGTCCCTTGGTGAAATTGTGAGTATGCAGATAAATCTGACATTTGGCCTTCCTTTTATTTAATTTCTCTCTTTGGACACCCTTCACCCTCACAAATTGTCCCAAGTGTACTGTGGAAGGGCGTCAGTCTGGGGGGAACCCTGTTTGCTGGTTCCTGCTAGAGGTTTGCTAGCTATGGAAACTCAAGCAGTACTCTTGCCTGTTTGGGAAAACTGTCTCATTGCCCATTTCCAAGCATATTTATTTAAGTCATGATTGAGAGGAAGAGAGAGGAGAGATAATTAAGGAGATAACTAGTGTTGCTGTAAAAATATTTATCTTAGGTTGAGTCATATACAGTTACCATTTTTGTTAAGAAAGGCAAATTCACATGATTTGACCTACTAGTTTTCTGTTTCCTCATTTCAAGGCCTAAGGCCTTTGCTTTAGAGGTCTCAGAGATTTTTCCCCACTCAAGTCAGATCTGGCTTGAGTCCAAATGATGGGACAGATGGACATTGTTCTTAGTATTTACCACTACTTTTTTTCTGTCTTTTCCCTTTCATACTATTTTCTCTCCTACCTGGTTAACTTCAGACCTTCAGAACCTTCATGGGCTTTCCATCCTGCCTTTCATGATCCATCCACTTACCTCACTCATGTCTATCCTGCCTCCCATGTCTTTTTAACAATTATATAATCCGTGGGGCTGGAGCGGTGGCTCAGCCGTTAAGGCGCTTGCCCGGCATGCTCAAGTACAGGGGTTCAAACCCCAGCACCCACGTACACAATAAGTGTCAGAGCAACAAAAGCCATGTGAAAAACTCAATGAAAATTGATTCTCTCTGTCTCTCTCCCACACATACTGTTCTTCTCTCTTTAAAAAAAGGTAAATGAAAACAACAACAACAACAACAAACAATTACATAGTTCAGGCACTATGCAAAAGAAAGGAAAAGAAGACACATGAAGATGAGCTAGAAAAGATGAAAAAGTCAAGGACAGGCCATTCTCAGTCCGTGATGTGTCTTTATGTTGCTGACAATATTCCATTTGAACCACAGAATGATTTTGTCAGCTTTTGAAAACAATTTGTCTGATTGTAGAAATACAGGAATAAAATGAAATGGGAAAATAGTTTGATTTAGTTCAGACACGGCACATACTGGCGAGTTCTGGAGGGTTATTCCTTCACGTACTGTGCCTTTTTGAAGGCTCAGGTTCCTGTTGAAGTTGGGTGGTGAGTGCATGAGTAATTGCCTTATTAACTTTTCTTTCCTGAACAAGCCAAGTTCCAATCAAATTATATAGTGAGCTGCAGATGAGATGCACCCTGGTGCACAATAGAACCATATAAATGTTGGTATCCATTTCTTTTAAATTGCAGAGTGGTAACTTTTTATATTGCTTTGAATATTTCATTTAGAATTTGTATAAAAAGTAGGGCAGAAATTGAAATATTTCTGTTTTCCATTATGTATTAGCCTCATTTTCAAAGTTATTTAACATTTCAAGCTACTTAAATTTATTTTACTCTTCTTTGAGGTAAGAATTCCTTTGAGATTTCTGGTGGAAGAAATGTATAGCTCTCAGATCACTCAGCTTTCCAAGTGCCTTTCTCTTTTATTTTACCAATCTTCTGACAATGATAAGTAGAACAATATCACGTAAAGGTAAAACCGATACTAAAATCTTTTCTCCTTCTTTGTAGATTTAGCTATATTAAACAATTGTTTCCAATTGTGTGGCACAATTGGAAAATTACTTTTTTTGGTCTAGGACTTTAAAATTTAAATTTGACAATGCAATTTGGATCACTCAGTGTTTCTTTTTCATAATCACAGACTTTGGGAATAAGAGAAAAGTGGTTTTAGATATGAAGGAAGGGATATTGAATATGATTTCATGATCATAAACAACACAGAGTAACCAATTTTTGTGGATTACCATATCAGATAGCACGGAGTCCAATTTCCCTCCGGGAGTATAGTTAGATATATTTTGATTTGTCTGTGAAAATAACTTTCAGGGTTTACTTAATGGGAACATATTATTTTGATACACTATAACTCTCATCTCCTACTTAGCAAAATATTTTGTTTTCGTATTGCAAAAGTTTAATCTGAAAAGTTCAATTTTATAGAAAGTGGTAGAGTTGACTTTTGTTTGTTCCCACCTTCCCAGAAGGTTGGAATGGCTTATGCCGATTGCGGATGGGCAGAGGCAACCAAAACGTTTTAGCACAAGAGGACAGACCTGGATAACAGGAAGCAGAAATTTGAGAACATGATCAAGGGCAAAGCATTGGGTCAGTGAAGGAGCGAGGAGCATGGCAGCTCAGGGCAGAGGAAGAAACAAGAATAGCACCTGCCTGGGAAATTAAATACCCAGTAAGCATAGGGAAATATCCTTGAGGGAAAGAAGAACTAGGAAGTTGGCTTAGGGAAGAGAAAATTTAGGAAAAGGTGGCAGCAGGAAGAGAGTATGATGGGGACTAGAACCCCACTACTATAGAGAAGGC
Source organism: Aplodontia rufa (assembly GCA_004027875.1). NCBI lineage: Eukaryota > Metazoa > Chordata > Mammalia > Rodentia > Aplodontiidae > Aplodontia > Aplodontia rufa. The sequence continues at coordinate 16,471 of PVKS010006200.1, forward strand.
TCCATTTTAAGTGACTCTGACCTTGGGGACAGTGGCCTGCTTCTGGAAGAGATGGTGTCATCCATTACATGCTACTTACTTCCTCTGAAGGCTTCCTTATCTTAGCAAGTAGAAATCCTACTCCTCTAGTTGCTTGGGCCAAAAACCTCAGTTGTCTTTGATTTGTTTCTGTCTCCCAGTCCCGCATCCAATTGTCTTTGTTTGTTTGTTTTAAGAGAGAGGGACAGTGAGAGAGAGAGAGAGAGAGAGAAGAGAGAGAATGAATTTTATTTAGTTTTTCATGTGGCTTTCATTGCCCTGACACTTTGTTGTGTATGTGGTGCTGGGGTTCGAACCCTGGTACTTGCACTTGCCAGGCAAGCGCTGTAATGGCTGATCCACTGCTCTAGTCCCTGTCTTTGATTCTTAGTGCATCTATTCTGGAAAATGTATCTAGACTCATGACAATTCCTCATCAACTCCAGTGGCATGATTCTGACCTAGGCCACTGTTTTCTCTTAGCCATTTTATTACAGTGACCTCTGACTCAATAGCCTGGCCCTTGGCTTTGAACTTCCTTCCCTATAGATCATTCTGAACTCATCTCCTGGAGGGATCATATGAATGAGTTCAAGTCCTCACTATGTCCTGTGAGGCACAGCATGAGGGATTTTTAGAGGGAAGCACCTTTGAATCCTCTGGGGGAATTCTACATACCTGTTGACACCTAGGCTCTAACACAGAGCAGACAGATTTGAATCCCTGTAACTGGTGCTCTGGCATTTTATGTTTTAGCTCCTTTATTTGAGGAATTGAATATCATCAACAGATATCTCTGTGTTCCAAATCTCAAGCTGTTGACCCCTGGGAAAAGAAATATCAGTCTTTACCCTGGTAAAAACAGGAGGATCCCCAACCAGACAACAGTGATATTCTGGCAGTGTTACACTAGCAGGATGAACAAATTGTCGGGGGGAAACTCAGGGGGGATCTAGGGTGACTTAATCCATTCTGGCATATACCATGAATACCACAGACTGGGCGTTTCTACAACATACACTTATTTCTCACAGTTCTGGAGGCTAGGAAGTCCAAGATGGAGGTGCTGGCAGATTCTGCGTTTGGTGAGATCCTGTTTATGGGTTTAAAAATGGCCATCTTGTCACTCTGTGCTCACATGATGGAATGGGAGAGGGAGCTCTGTGAGACCTCTTTTATAGGGGCACAAATCCCATTCATGAGGACTTTACCCTCATGACTTAGTCACCTCCCCAAGGCCTTGCCTCCTGATACCATCATATGGGGATGAGATTTCAACCTATGAAACTTGGGAGGGAGTACATAAACATTCAGTCTACAGGAAATTATACAAAGTGGGGGAAATTAAAAAAAAAAAGGCATCTTGCTGGACCATGGTGAATGAGAAAATTTTTTGCTTAGAGAGAAGGAAAGTGCATCCAAGATGACTCCTTTATTATGGTGATGAGCTGTTAAGAGGAAAATTGATTTGACTACAAACAGAAGCTTTGGAATCAGGCAAACCTAGGTTAAGTTACTTTACTTCTTAGTGTCCTAATGTTCCTATCTGTGAAGTGATGATAATAACAGTGCCTTCCTCATAGGAATGAAAATTGTCAACTGCATTTGGCACAGTGTAGGTACTTAATAGTGTTAGCTTTCTATAGAAAGCTGACTAGGAAATTGAAATTCCTTTAAGTGGTTCATGGCTTCATTTGGCAGTTCTGTACTTTGCTGCTCACAGCGTGGTTCTCAGATCAGCAGTATGAACATAACCTTGCAGTTGGTCAAAGCTGCATTGTTTGGGGCCCTATCCCAAAACTGTTGAACTGAATCTACATTATAACAAGATGCCTAGGTGATTCAAGTACATGTTGAATTGGAAGAATATTGCTGTGCAGCATAGAAAGATGAATAAGAAATAGCTCTTACCTGTGTGCAGCTTAGAGGTCTCTGAAACAACTTAAGTATTTACAGAAATAATTGTAATGCAAGGTATAATGTGATAAAACGACATGAGTCATCCTCACCAAATTCTAAATTACAACATATTGTTTTAAGCTAAAACTGAAAATAGAATGAGGTTCTTTTTCTGACTGATTAAGTTGAAAGTTCTTAAAGTTACAACGAATGCTTTTTCTGTTTTGCCATCCTCAAATGCTGCAAACCACACAGCATATCATCTACATGGAGAACCAAATTTGTTCATGTATATTAAGAATAAATGACCCACAAATACAAGTTGAATCCCTTGTCTGAAAGTAAAGGAACAAGAAGTACCACAAGTTAATAAAAATAATGCAATAATTTTAAGTCTATGAGATGAAGTAGGCTATGCAGAAAGAGGTCAAGAGGACAAGCACATCAGTGGAAATGTTGTAATTTAATTTTTGAAGCTCAGAACTTTGGAAAGAAAAACTTCATTTTAAAATAAAAAAGTAATGAACAAAACAAAAAGTCTGTAATTTTGCTTGTTGACATTATGAACAAAGCATTGATTTATTAATTACTCTGCTTTTAATAGTAAAAATTTCATCTTTTTGAGTTTACCATTGTAAATTACAGCCTGGAGTAAAGCAATTTAGTGAGCAATGATTAAGTTCCATATAATCACTATAATGTACTGATTATTTTTGAAATTTATTTTGCTGTTTTAAAATTATCATATAAAGATTTCAAGTGTAGTATATTTCTCTTTGATTTGTTGTTAAAAAAAAAAAGAAAAGAAAAACACATATCCTGGGGGATAGAGTGGTGGCCTGTAAGGTGCTAGCCTGGCATGCATGAGGACCCAGTACAAAACCCAACACCATGTACACAACTAAGTGTCGGAGCAACAAAAACTACATGCAAAATGAAATAAAATTAAATTTCTCTCTCTTTCTCTCACTCTCTCAATGTCCCTCTCTCTTAAAAAACAACAACATATAGTATAGTGTAATATGAGCAAAAATTATAGTTTAAGATAAGTGGCATTTTTTTGTCATTGGCTCTATTAATAGGGTTGAATGAAAGTGGGTAAATTCTGCTAGAATTTTGTTCTTGGTAACAAATGCAAATAGTGAATATCCTTATTAGATATTACAGACTGGATCAATATTCTGGCATAGCAGAAATAAAAGTATTCATGGTTAATTGCATTTTATATATATTATTAGGGAATGTAAATATATATTATTGTCTTAGTTCAGGTTCTATTCATGCTAGGAAGAGTTTTGGTTTTTACTTCCAGAACTTAATTCAAATTGAGATTTCCTAATTACTTTTTAAAAATAATGTATGTTTTCATAAAATAACCTAAAAGAATATATTTGTCTTAAAAATGATAATGTTCTCAGGAATTTTTACAAATTAGGACAAGGAGAACTTGAAAAAGTGTAAGTTGTATGAAAGATATTGAGAAGTATTTATATTAATTTCTTGGGTACCTTACCCTAATTACATGGATGTTTCATTTCTTTTTAGGTATTATCAGGTCTTAATTCCTCTTCATCTCTCTTATATATTTCTGATTTTTGTTCTAAAAAACAATACATACTGGCATGTTTTTATTACCTAGAATAGAGAGTAAGAGGAGCATGTTGATAATGTAGCATTCCATCTCTAACCAGAATGATCGTACATGTTGAATTAGTCATCACTTTAAAATTATTTAGAGTTTTAACAACTATGAGAAGGGGAGGTTGAGAGTTGTGTACCCTGTGTGCTATTTTCTTTTGGTGCAAGTACATCTTTGCAAACTACTTCTTTGTGATTATATTCTCTTTTGCATAGGATAGAAATTTTGCATTAATCTGAGGTCTTCATAGAATCCATAGGAAAGCTGATGTTAGTTAGTGTATTGAGTGATTATGTCACTTTGATTATTCTGGTACACAAGGACCTCTACCTCAAATATTTTATTTTCCATCATTTCTACATTTTTATGAGTTTGGATGTCTCATGGTATTTACAAAAACAAGTAAGAATTGAAGAATTTTTTTCACAGTTCCCATCTGCTGATAACCTATTAAATTCCATATGATTATGTGAGATCTATAAATGATTCATACACTAATTTCTGTTCTTTTTCCTTTTTTTCTTTTTGTAATTCTGTGGATTGATGCCAGGGTCTTATACATTTTATGAAGGTTGTTTGACCATTGAGTTACCATGCCAACCCTTACATTGATTTTTATGTCACCTGACTTTACATTTGACTTACTAGTTATTGGATTTATTTCAGTTAGTAAGGAAACATCTTATTAATTTTTTATTAGTACCAGTAATGCTTATATAATTATAAAAACTTGATTTTAAGGAAATAAATATATTTCTTATGCTAAGCAGTTATTTAGTATAAATTAAACAATCTGTCAATTAAAATGTTATTATTCTTAATTTACCTATCAGAACCTAGATAATATTGGCCAGAAAAAGAAAACATTAGAAGATAGCTAATTTGTAGTAAAAACTACATTTTCCAGCAGGCATTAATTTGAGCCATATGCAATTGTAGTTATTTGACTGTTTCTGACATACAGATAAGGCAGTTGCATATGATTCAAACTAACCCTCAAAGCCAAAATTTGGAATGTTACACCAATTTAAAAAATTACAAAATAAAACATGGAATGGGTCACATCTCATCTTGGGTGCAAATTTTCATGCTTAAAAAATAAGAAAAGGTAAACGAAAAATATTTGGAAGAATTTGTTTTTATATCATCACATAAATGTGAAAAAGCTAATTAAAACTATTAATAACCAGAAAACTGAAGGCAAAGTTGAAGAGCCTACCAACCCAAGTTGGGTAAACAGCAAAAAATAATATATGTGAGTCTCTTTGAAATAATTTTCTGTTTCCTAACTCTCATCACATTCATGAAACTTCCTGATTTTAATTAGTGGAGAACAACTTCTTGGTTATTTTAATCTTCTTTTGGAACTTGTTTCCTTTTTTATTGTTGTAGGATTAGATGAAATAATAACATCAGTTTGCGCCTTTGTGAAAAAAGGAGGTTGTATTAGAAGTGTTCAAAGGTGCCTTTCAGCAATAAACTGCCAACAAATAGGAAAAATCTCACATGGTTTAACGAATATTTATTTAAGCAATATTTATGACTGGAAAACATCAGAGTGGAAATGAGGTATAGTTTAGAAACCTCTGCTTTAACTCCTTTTTTATTGAGTTCATTAAAATAAAATGAAATTGTAAAAACTTACAACCATGACTATTTTTCTCTTTGAATTTTAGTTCCTGTTGAAATTGGAGAGAAAACCACAGAGCAACTTAAGCATGCTAATAGGAGAAGTGGCTAACCTCCAGGGGTTTCACAAGGTGGCATTGCCTTTACTCATTCATTTATTAAAAAGTGCTTGTTAGGTGCAGGGGCTATACTCACAGTTTCCAGACTCACAGTGGAGCTTAGCAATGGCAATCCCTACCTTCCTAGGTTAACATATTGGGACCAGCACTCTTACAGGGCAAGGCTTGCACTAACCAAACTCCCAAGGCATTAACATGGGAACCAAAAATGCAAATATATTGATTTATAAGAATGTTTTAATCCAAACAATTTAGGATGCACATGTATACCAACTCAGTGCTGATTTACTGAAAGTTACTCCATAGGAATGAAATTATAATTAGAAGTTCACTTGGTGAGTGATTGATGATGGGCTTGAGTGAATTGTGTGATTCCATGTTTGATGTTACTGTTCTCTGATAGTCTGGTGCCTGCATTTCTATAAAAGTGATGTACCTGCCAGAGGAACTGGATTACTCAAGACGGGACCAGAATACACCCATTGACAATGCTTGGATGAAGATGGTATCTTTTGTTGCCTTTTCTCCACTTCACAATACACTCTCCTTGCTGCCCCAGTATTTTATATAAGCTTACTAACACAACTCTTTAGCTAAATGCCTGTCCCTAAGAAGTACTGAAGCTATGTGTAATCAATTGATAGTACCATCTAGCTAGTTACAACATTCTTAATATTTTTGCATTGAAAATAGTATATGTGTTACTTCTAAGATACTTTGGGTATATTTTATTGTTTAAGACTCTGTATGTGTGTGTGTTTGTGTACATGTTTTCTCTTGTGTGAGAGGATGATGGAAAGGCATGATACCTTCCCTTTTGCCTTTCTGCTTTGTAAAAAATAAAAATTTTCTAATTACATTGTTTTGCAGAAGTTCTGGATATGTTTATCTTTTGTGCTTGCAATTAAAGATGGAGTTTTGAAGATTCTTTCCAGAGATAAACCTTCAACAGCAAATGAAACTGAGAGTATCCCTAATTCTTGACTGTTAGTTAAGCTCTTTGTGTTGTCAGTGAGCATGTGTGTGGCAAGAGGGACCTGTTTTTTAAACCCTGAAAGGATGTATCTCAGATGCTTCCATGGTTGCCAGGAAGCTGAATCTTGTTTTTGGTTCCAGTCTCATCTTCATTAAGTGGATAATTTTTTTCTCCTGAAACTGTTGTTCTGCTATTAAAATTAATGCATATACAAGATGTATTGCCTGTGACTAGAAGAGATAATTTTAATATTTTGCCATATTCCCTCAAGGCATTAGTCTGCAATGTAGACTAATGGGTTGAAAAAGACATTAACTTCAGAAAAACCAAAGAGGATTAATCACTCAGAATATTTCTGTAACCACCAACTTCTGTATTTATTTTATATTTCTACATCAAGGAAGAGGAGGAAAAAAAAAAAACAACCAAGAACTATTTCCCCTCCACAACCTCCCCTTTTTCTAAAAATAATTCACTTTTGGTTTTGTTACCCTACAACACAAGCCAAAATTCAACCCAGAGTGAATTTTGTAGCTAACTTAGAACCCCAAAATAGAAACTGCTGACAGTTCCTTAAATACAGTAACACTGGCAGGTGCCTTGGTAATAAATTCATAAGCTTAGAATCCACAAAACAATAAAGTTATGCAAATTGGAGCATGTAGGAAGAATAATCTGAAACAAATGGCAGAGTCGCAAGTTTTGCACTGTGGCATCCTGGTTTCACTAACTTAAGGCAAACAACCCCAGGGAGAATGAGGGAAATTGAAGATCAAGGGGATTTCACAGACTTGATCAATGAGGACAATCTGCGTTGACCAATTAAAAATTGAATTCTTTGTTTCCACTACCATAAGCAGATCTAAGAAACTGAGTATAGGTTTTGCATTTCAGGTGTAAATCTCAGAAGGTAAACGGAGAATTAAAAAAGACCTAACTTGATTGACATTATCAGAGTTGCTTTGTTTTAATTGTTCCTTCAGCATCATTTCCATCAGTCATATTCAGATTCGTTGTTTAATTTTAGTCAAACAATCAAGCATGCCATACGCTTTTGAATTCCATTTATTTTAAATATCATTCTTAATTATCTTTTTAATTTGATTATTAATTTCTGCTATCAATGCCATACTAGAACATTGCTTTTTTATTTAATAAAAGATCAGGTTATATGCTCACTTTGCTTATTTTTTTATATTCTCAATTAAAACTTAAAATAACTCTAATACCCTCAGATAAAAATGGAGCTGAAGAATATAGCACTAGCATTTATTAGGTGTGTGATGAAATGTAACCTTTTTCCTGTACTATTGCTTGCCAAGTGTAATAGAAATGTTTAATGATTTTTGCTTTTTGTTTTTGTCAACTTTAACTCCAAAAAGATGTACAAAGTATCTATCATGTGCACAAATATTAGAATGAAAAAAAATTTTTAAATTGCACATTATGCATCTTATTTGAAGTGCAGAAGTAGTGGACTGCTACAAGAAGTTTGTTAGGGATAGGGATCATAACTCACCTTTTAAATGATATAACCCATCACCTAGCATTGTTGTCTGGAACTTAATCTATTCTCAATAGATATTACCTAAAATTTAAAAAAAATAGCCTTCACGTGAAAACTCAGGGCCACAAGCAAGCTCAGTGGGATGGTAGCCATCACTGTGCAGAGCCTCTCAGGCCTGGGAGGTATAGGAAAGCATCTATAGGGATGCTCAGATCAGACACAGGATCGAAACACTGATACCCGACTTCTGTGAAATTCAACACACTTTCCACAACCACATATGCCAGTTACCCAAACATTTAAACTTCTTTAAAATTAGTGCAGTATATTTCTTTGAAGTTCTAATTATTTTTTTTCCTAGGAATGAGTAATTCGTGCAGACAGTTAATAATTTGCCTGATTACTTCCTTACTTAAATAAGGAACTAAAAACCAAAATATTCTGGTGGAAACAAGATTGACCAGTAAATATTATGAAGTGATCTGTGTAGCCAGAGTTCCTCAGAGAAGCTTCTGTATCCCACCTTTAAGCCATTTTTTCATTTTTCCAAGTGCCTGTAGTTCATAGCTGTGCTTAAATCTCAATCTTTCTCCTCTCTCTCTCTCCACTTTTCTAAACAAATACAAATGAAAACCTAGTCACTTCAACTTGACTCTTGCTTCTCTTCTGGTATATGCTTTCTCTAATACAATTAATGAAAAATCCTTAAAAATAGTGAATATATTCAATAATTGGACCAATGAAAGGAGAGGGCACATGGGAAAGGAACTATAGCACCAGATACTGAAAAATCATTCTGCCCCCTGCAACCCAGGACCAGATGTGGTATGGTAGGCTCATCATTGAGCCTGTGTGGTTTTTAATTAATGCACTGGTAAGACACATGTAAAGAATTAAAGATAGTGGTTATTTAAAATGATGGGAAAAATCATATCTCCATTTTGTTTTGTTTTTGTATTGAAGGAAGTTATTCCTTTTCATATTCAATTGTGTGTGTGTATGTGTGTGTGTTTGTGTGTGTGTTTTACTGAGGATCAAATGGATGGCCTTGTACATGTTAGCCAGCTGCTCTAATACTGAGCTATATCCCAGACATTTAAAAAAATGTATTTTGAGACAGGGTCTCAACTAAGTTGCCAAAGCTAGCCTTCAACTTATGATCCTCCTGCCTTAGCCTCCCAAGTAGCTACGATAACCAGTGTGCACCACCATGCTCATCCCTTCTCACACTGAGTAGACAGTGAGCAGGTGGTTTTGTTAAATGCAGAAAAATCAACATATGTCTTATAACATTAGGAAAGAAGAGACCTGGCTAGCTTTTAGATGTGAAAGACCCTTTGACAAAAATATTCAGTCTTGAGGACTTAAACTTTTTCCAGGATCCCTTCTCAAAAGTATTTACTGTAGCTTTGGAAATCTAAATTTACTTTGTGTTCAGATTTATGTCATGCAATATCTGGTTGCTGATATTATCAGGAGTTAATTTATATGCAAAAAGATACCCTCTATATCATAGTTTCTGATCACAATGGAATGAAACTAGAAAATAATAACCAAGAATGATAATATAAAACAACTACTTGGAAGAAATAAGCCATTAAAAACAAACTGCAGGATCAGAAGATATTGAAACTGCAATCATTTTTTTAGAACAATAACATTATTTCAGGAAAAAACAAAATACCTCATGAGATTCAATTAAAGTTGTACTCATTGCAAATATATGGCATTGTGTTGTCAACACAAGACTGCCCCCACAAAATAGGAATATTTAAAAATATATAAAATGTAAACATAGCATAATATTAAGAGGAATGAAATGTGATTAAAAATGTAATTTTAAAAGGCAATAAAAAGAAGAATTTATGTATGTGATAGCTGTTTCCTGAAAATTGTTTTGAACTTATGGATATTATCTCCAGAAAAAATGTAAAGTACACATTATTTTAAAAAATGAGTGAGGAAGTTGAAATGAAGTGCTAAATTTAGTACAAATCAAAATTGAGAGCTGATACACTATGAAACTATAAATGGCTAACTATTCATAATTTCAAAGCACAAAACTATAAAATTTGAAGTAGAAGAAACTGAAAAATCGTCATTTAAAAATTAGTCCTCAAAACATTTTTACCTGTAAGGTTTTCAGTTTTTAAGAGGTAAATTATTATTTTTGTGAACAGAAATTAATAGAAGGTATTCCAATTAATCGTTAGTTTAAAATTAATTAATTTGAAAGTTACATGCTCATAGTCTAAAACCTGGCAGAAAGTACCACATCACCAAAATATATCCAGAGTCCAATTCTTATTTTAAGCATATAGAGAAAAAGTCTTAAGTATGAAATAGCAAATTAAATTTAGCAATATCTTAATGAAATATTTCACCTAAACCAGGGATGGCTGAGTTATGAATTCATTAACAATTAATCACAGAAATAGATCAAAGGAAAAAAATCTTAATAGAAATGGAATAAAATATGAAATATATCATCATTTATTCCTAGGGAAAATATTAATAAACTAGAAATAATATTACTCCTCACTTTATAAGAAAATGTATCTCAATGAGTATCATAATTGAGTGTCAGATGCCCAAGGCATGCTTGCTTCCATCAGGATACGTCTTATATTTCATGAGAATGTTTCTAAAGCATCAAATAAGTTTTCAGTGTGCTAATAAAAACATGTTTCTGTCCATTACTTCCAAAAATACCATTAAGTGCCAATAAAGATTTAAAGTATAAACATATAGGAGAAAGGGAATAGGAGAGAAGACAATCACAGAGGAGGAATATCAGCACCTTTTTAGAAGATGTGAAGAGGGTAGAGTAATTAGTACCATGGATAAAATTCACATGCAGTGTCTATCAAGACAGAGCAACATTGAGAGGCATGGTATTTCATTCCCTGAACTCTAAAGAGTTCGGGGTTTATGGGTGGGGATGAGGTTGCTACTGAATATAATGCTTGGAAATATGTTTAAATATCAGATCACTAAATTGCTCGTTTCTCCTTCCCTTACCACACTATTGTCTATATTTCTAAGAATGCTTAGAATGTCTTTTTTCATTGAAGGAAAAAAAGAAGAAATGGGCAAGGCCATGAACCATGTTGTACATGGAATGATTCCAAATCCCCACTTCTGTCTGTCAGCAGAAGTGAAGAATGGGGACAGAATCATGGCTGGTACAGTGGTGGAAGAAGGAATTTTATGTTTTGGAAACTAATCCATATGTAGTGGGGAAGCATAAATAATATGGAATTAAAATCATCATAAAATATTTAAGCTACACAAACATTTTGTATTTTGCAACTTTTCCATGTGTTTATCTTATAGTTCCTGGTGCTATTTCAGTAATATAAATCATATAGTTATAAAAATATTTAGTTTGAAACAATTTAAAAAGTTTAAAGATTAAGATTTTACCTTCTCTAGTTGTAATTCCTAGACTCAAACTTTCACCCGACTGCTAGATACAGGGTCTTGAACAAGTCTTATAACTTCTAGTGCTCAGTTTACATATCTGTAAAATGGAAGGATTAATAACACATGTTCCATCAGATCAAATAACTATTGTTCTCATTGTCATTATTGGCAGTTGATTTAGCCTCATTTGAACTTGTACATTACTACTATCTAGTTTTGGTTATCCATTTTCTTATTTTAACCTCTTTTTCACACATTTTTACATTCAACTACTGACTGAGATACATTCTACGTATTCAAGTATTTCAGTTCAGGTACCCAAACAGGTCCCTGTGCATTGAGTACTGTAAGCAGAAGTTTCTTAATATATTGTCCTTTTTATTGTAAAGAACAGTACAGGGCTTCATGCAATGAATTCTGTAAGCAGAAGTGTTTTAATATCCTTTTTCTGTAAATAACAGTATCTTCATTTTAACATAGTACTTTTCATTATGAATGTATATAAAAATCCTCTCTATATTTTAAAGAATAAAATCAGTAGAAATTTGGTTGCACTTCTATTCATTTAGGAGAGATTTGTTATTGCTCATTTAATATCATGCAAATATTTCTAAAAAGCCACTCTCCAATGTGAAGGTATTTATTGTGTTCATTTCGTATTTTATAAGAGGGCAAAGTATTTCCACTATTTAGTTTTCATGGCTTTTCTTTTGAGGAAGCCAACAGAACGTTAAGTTCTTGTGAAGGCATTTCTTTAAACAGTAGTGGTGTCATACCACATACAGTCATTATTTAAAAACTGTGACATTCTGACAGTGTGTCAGAAAAATGGTGGCTGTGAAATTTACATGCCTAAGTTTGTGACTGAAACTAATTTTGTCAGAGAATATTTCATAATTACCAAATTAAAGGACTATATAATTAAAGTAAAATGAGATCTGCTTGTGCCTTGAAACATAATCTCTTAGTGTTTTTGTTAGTTTTTCTCCAGTGGCATTATTTTGTAATAGTATTTTAGAAATAGTGACAGAGTAGATTATTTTCCAAAGATTTGGAATTGTTTGGAGAAATCCTTGAACAGCTTACCATATGAATTATTTGCACATTAATTTAGTGTCTTTTAAAAGAGGAACAGCAGATCAACCAACTTTCAAATGCCCCCTTCTCATACTTCTGTATTTTATTTATAGCAAAGGAAAACCTTTCTTCATTTCTTCCTGTCAGCTGTGCAGAGGCAGTTCTACTAAAATTGGGTGAAAGAATCTCCAAAATATAGTTTGAGTGCTTTGAGTTAGTCTTTGTTAAATAATTTGAGTAAGATAATTATATTTCTGGCTAAGTTGACTGCATAGTTCCATGATGCATGTCTGAAAAGCAGTTTATATATCTATTTTTTTCATTACTATATAAAACTTTGAAGAAGTCCTTCAGTAAGGGGAATTTATTTTGATGGAGTAACTTTGTAGAAGTGTGAGGGGTATGTTATATATTTTGTATTCTAATGTTATAATAATGTGAGTTCTTACTTCCCTGATTTAACTTTCTTTTTTATTTTTTAAATATGGTCTAACAATTAGGAGGGAATCATTATCAAACAATCAAGAACAAATGTATAATGACAGAGCAAGCCAAGGCTAATGCCATTCCACGTTTTCCCCCCTTGGGTTCCCCATGGTTCCATGTTTCCCCGGTGTTTATTGGACTTCTCATGGAAGTTGAAGGTTCCCTTCTGAATGGATTCCCCCTTACTCCCTCTCTCCATTCTCCTTGATATATCCCTAACTTTCCTCACAAGGAAGGGCTCTTGCTCCTTTTTTCACTGGTTTGAGTTGATATACTTGAAACAGAGTAAGATTGGCCAAGTAAGATGTTCTGTAATTGGCTTCATTATAGAAAGATAAGGATCATTTTAGAAAGCTTTCATTAGTGAATGTATTTGGAGGAGTCTATTAGGAAATAATTTAACATGTGCCACTGTATTCAAGAAAGAATGCATATATATAAAATTTTCTGAAACTTGAGGAATATGGAAAATCATCTTTGTGAAGAAATTAAATAGCTGTGACTGATGGACAAATCTCTTAACTTTTCTATACCTCAGTTTCCTCAACTATAAAATAAAGATAGTATTACCCTCTCTGGTGAGCCCACAGAGTTTTAAAAATGAGGTAATGAGAAAATTGATAATGAGTGCTTTGAAAAGTATAAAATACTATACAAGAATAAAGTGTTATTATTTTTCACTATTGTTTTGTGATTCAGAAATATAACACAATTAAGTGCCTTTAATTTGATAAATAAAAAGGGACAAAAAGAAATATTGTATTTAAGGTAATAGATCTAAGAAGTAGAAATAGAGTGTGCACAGGCCCGCAGTGACAAGAAGGTTAAGTATAAAATCCACTGAATATATAGTAAAAACTTACCATGTTGGTAAAGTTGAAATCCAATAGAATGTTGTTATTATTCAAAGAAGACCAGAACAGGAGAAGAAGAAAATATGGTGTTATAATGGTAACCACAGTTAGAAGGATATAATCTCCAATTAGGTGAAGGGTTTTTTGTCTCATTTTTCTTAATGATTTTGTAGAACCAAAAATTGGGCTCAGGTGCATACTAGGTACTTAATAAATATTTTGTTATCACACTGAATGAATAGAACTTACAATGAGGTATATCCAAACTTTGTACCCATTTCCTTTTAGCTCATGAAGAGTTTAGTATTTTTCTGCATCTGTTGAGATTTCATGTGATTTTTGTCATTCTATTAAGATGATGCCTTTTATTAATTTATTTTTTGGGTGGCAGCCAATTTTGCATTTCTATGATAAATCTCATTTGGTAAAGGTCTATAATAATTTTATATGGTACTGGTTTCTGTTTGAATAATATTTCTTTTTTATTTTGCTTTGGATTTAATTTACTCTCTTTTTCTAATTTCTCTTTTTTTTAAATAAAGACAGAGGGACAGTGAGAGAGACAGAGAAAGAGAGAAATAACTTTAGTTTTTCACATGGCCTTAGTTGCTCCAACACTCAGTTGTGTACATGGTGCTGGAGTTTGAACCCGGATCCTTGTGCTTGCCAGGCAAGCGCTGAAACCACTGAGCCACCACTCCAGCCCCTTTTTCTAATTTCTTAAGGTGGAAATTAAAGTAACCCACTTCAGATCTTTCTAGCTATTTAGTGGTATAAAATTTCCTGTAAGTAGTACTTTAGCTACAAATCACAGATTTTACATGTTTTATTCTTATTCATTTTAAATACTATAAAATAATAAAAAAGAGAAATAATGATGGATGTGAATTTGCTAAACTATAGTAATCACTTTATTACGCAAATGTGCATCAAAATTTCATATTGTGTTCCTCAAATTTATACAATAAAAATACTTTCAAATTTTCCTTTTGGGTTATTCTTTGACTCACAGATTATTTAGAAGTATTTCACTTATTTTCCAAGTATTCGAAGATTTTTTCCATACATCTTCTTATATGTGATTTCTAATTTATTGTATTGAGGTCATTAAATATGTTTTGTATGACTTCAGTTCTTTTAAATTTACTTAAATTGGTTTATAGCATCTGATATAGTGTATAAAACTACATTTGTATTTAAATATTCCATACATACTTAAAAAGGATGTCTATTCTGGGATGGAGTTTTATATAAATGTTAATGAGGTCAAGTTTGTTGATTGTGTTATTAAACTCATATCCTTACTGATTTTTTATTTGCTTTTTCTACTAATTATTGAAAAAAAGAGTATTGAAATATCCTACTGGGTAATCATGGATTTGCTTTTTTTTTTCCTTGTGATTCTATTAGTTTTTTTGCCTCATGTTGAGGTTCTTTTTTTTTTAAGTTCATAAACATTTAAATTACTATATTCTCTTGGTAACTTTAACTCATTATCATTATAAAATGTCTGCCATTAGTGATATTCTTTGCTTTGGAATATAGTTTGCTTCAAATTTTCTTTGATTTTGTTAGTATGGTATAACTTTCCAAGTTCTTTCACTTCCCCCTGCTTTCACTTTTAGCCTATTTATATTAAGTATCTTAAAAGCAGCACATAGCTGAGTATTTTTTATTCAATTTGGAAACCTCTCTGCCTTTTAAATGGGATATTTGGGCCATTTGCATTTAGTGGGTTATTAGTAAGATTAGGTTTAAATCTCATTTTGATATTTATTTCCTACTTGTTTAATTTGTTTTTCCTTTTTCCTTTTGTACCTTATTTTTGAATTTTAAAAAGAAGTTATTCCATTTTCTCACTTTATTGGCTTATTTTCTACAGCTTTCTTTTGATATTTTAGAATTTAGTATTCATCTTTAATTTATTAGTGAATCTATAAATGTATAGTACTAGAATTTTACCAAAACTATACTTCCATTTTATCTTCCCATTGTTGTGCTGTTTTTGTCATAGATTTTATTATTATTTCAGTTATAAATTCTATACCACATTTTTGTGTGTTCTGTTTAAATATTTAATTATCTTTAAAGAAAGTTAAGTAACCCAAAAACTTGTTTTTCCACATAGTTACCTTTTCTAGTTTTTTATTTCTTTGTAGAAATCCATTTCTTCTGTCTGAAGGACTTTAACATTTCTTGAAGTATGCATCTTCTGGTGTTGAGTGAATTCAGCTTTGGAATGTCTAAGTCTTTTACACTTTTTTTTTTTTTAAAGAGAGAGAGGTACAGTGAGAAAGAGAGAAAGAGAGAATCAATTTTATTGAGTTTCTCATATGGCCTTTGTTACTCTGACACTTCATTGAGTACATGGTGCTGGGGTTTGAACCAGTGTCCCTGTGCATGCAAGGCACGAGCCATAACCGCTGAGCCACCACTCCAGCCCCGTCTCCTTTCCATTTTTGAAAGATGTTTGGCTGTAAATGGAATCCAAATTGACTTTTTTTCTTTTTGTACTTAAAATATGTTATACCACTGTCTTCTTTGACTTTGTGTTTCTGACAGGACGTGTGCTGCCATGTTTATCTTTGTTCATCTGCACTTAAGGTGTGTGTGTTTTTCCCCTGATGGCTGCTTTTAAGAAACTTCCCTCATGACTCTTGGAGAAATTTGATTATAATGTGCCTTGTGGTGGTTTTGTGTATTGTGTTTGGTGTTTGTTGACCTTGGTGGATCTGTGTCTTTATTGTTTCCATCAAAATTTGGAAAGTTTTTGGACATTATTTCTCCGAACATTTTTGACCTTTTGGAAACTTTAAATATATGTATTTTAAACCTCTTGAAATGTTCTCACATATTGACAATCTTCCATTCTTATTTAAAAATATAAAATTTTCTTCTGTTTCATATTAGTAGTTTCTGCTGCTCTGTCTTCAAATCCACTAATCTTTTTTTACCCCCTGCTATATCTAATCACCTGTTACCTTCATCCAAAGTTGTTTTTCATCTGACACATGATAGTTTCCATCTCTAGATCTTTCATTTGGTTCTTTCTAATGTCACTCACTCACTACTTAACACTTGAACATACAGGACATATTTATGTATCCATTTCAATGTGCTTTATTTTTTCAGTTAATTCTAGCGTCTCTCAGGTTTGAACCTGTTTTGATTGATTTCCCCCCTTATTTGGGATCATATTTTCCTGCTTCTTGTATGCTTGGTAATTTTTTATTATATACCAAGTAGTAATAATTTACCTTATCGGTACAATTTTGTTTGTACTCCTGTAAATATTCTTCAGCTTTATTCAGGGTCACAGTTGTTTGAACATTTTTATCCTTTGTGTTCCTTTTAGGCATGCTTAGTATAGTGCTGTATATAGACTTTATTGTTTCTCACTGCCAAGGGAAGTCTCTTTAGTTTTCTATATCTACTGTTGTGTGATTCATGAGGTTTTCTCTCTAGTTGGTGTGAACAGGCACTATTTGTGTTCCTTAGTGAGTGTCAGGCACTATTGCTGCCAATCCTTTGTGGTGACTTTTCCCCTGGCTCAGTTAGCTTCCTTAAGCACATGTACTGATAAGAACTGAGCAGATTATTCAAAGGGCTTTATGTATAGGTCTAGAATTCTTTCTGCCCCTTGATTCTATTCTCTTCTTTCTTGTTCTGTCCAAAGTGTTCACACACGTTCGATCGTCACTTCAACTCTGAGACTGCTGAGTTCCCCCTGGGTTTCTAGTCACTGTATTTTCACTGGAAAATCTTTCATAGAATTAAGCTCGAATGATCTCTGGGTTCATCTTGTATATACCAAATCTCTGGGGAACCGCCATCCTTTGTTGTCTGATGTCTAGTGCCTTAAAACTTTTGCTTCAAATATGTCATTGATTTTATGATTGGTTCAGATGGGAGAGTAAATGTGGTCCATTATACCATCTTGATAGCATGTGGAAGCTTCTGACTCAGTAATTTTTATATATTAAGAATAATGTTTTAAGACTTGTTTTCTACGTTTTATAAGACTGATTAGTTTACCTCTATACCCCAAACCCTCATCTATAAATTAGAATTATAGTTTTATCCTCTTTCATGATTTTGGAGAGATTTAAATGAAATGACACTCTAAGCACAGAACAGATACTTAGCAGTACCCTAAATAATTTATTTTATTATTATCATTTTTATGTTACAAATCACATGAAACACTCTTTTGCTTAAAATGTTTGTATACTTATATTGGATTGAATTTCTATTTTGAATATTTATGTTTTTGTTTTATGCAAGGAAAAGTTTAAGTGAATCTACTGAATGAGAGAGAAGAACCATATATCTTGAAAGACATATAGGTGGTATACCAGTTTTATAGGCAGTTAAGTAAACTTTTGGCAGAGAAATTTTGTAAATCACACTTAACACAGTGCTCAAAGTGTTTTTCTGAGAATGATAGCCTCTATCCAGATAAACTGCCAGTACCAATTCACTGAGTCCTGTATTCGTTATTTGTGTTCCCTTTCATAAAATCTCTTCCTGTAAAGAAGATTCTCTTTTATGCCAATCTTTCTCAGTACATTTGGTCTGTTTAACCAAACTCAGCAGCACAGGATTTTAATGTGTCTTTATGGTACCTTACCCATCAGTTTTTTAATGCATATGTCACTGAAATTACCCAGTGGGAATCATTTCAGCATTCCCTAAGGTGAAGTCAAGAAGCTACTTAATAGTAAATATTTCATGTCTTGTGAACTTTTGGCAAGGGAGGTAATTAGAAAATTACTATTTAAAACTTCCAATGCAGTTTATGGTATATAAATTCCTTACATATATATACATTAAACATAACTTGAAGCAATATTAGGTACATTTCAAATCATCGTAGAATTCGTACTTTCTATAGAAAAGTTGCCTATGTATGGCGTGTTCAAATCTGAAGTGTCACTTTTCAGAATATCAGCAATGTGGAAAGGAATTATTGCTCACATTACAATTAAAACTAAAATGCAAATTCATATTTAAAAAATATGAAGCTGATGGGTACTAAGTTATAGTTACATAGGAACAAGATAATCTAGTATGATATCACATTGTAGGATGACTGTAGATAATGATAATTCACTATAAATTTCAAAAGCTGGGAGTATGAGTGTTTTTTTCCATAAGGAAATGGAAAATGTTTGAGGAGATAGTTCTATTTAATCTGATTTAAACATTTTTCAATATATAAATGTATCAAAGTATCTCACATGGAACCCCACAAATATGTACAATTTTGTTTTTATGTATTGGTATTTTTCTTTAAAAAGTAAAATTCATTTCAAATAAAATAGACTAGTAATAATGTAAAAATATTATTTTTGAAAGAGAAAAATATAAATTTCCACCTTGACACTCACTGGAAGACTCCTTTGCCTTCTTTGCTTTCCCCCTGCATTTAATAAAAGAACCATTTCAAATAAATTTTATCGACATTAATCTGAATTTCCTCTAGAAAACCATATTTCCTTAGTAAATTCACCTATATATGTACTTATTTCCATTATATATACTTATTTTTTATAAAAAAGTGGGAAGAAATATTTATTATAAAATAATAAAGTAATAAATGATCCAGTCTATTCTACTAATGTTCTGATTGAACCTTTATTTTTTCAGTTAACCAGTTATACTGGGTCATGACCAAGTCCTATCTCCCTTCTTTAGAATTTCTTCTGCAATGAGTAGTTCAATGGGAATAATCCACAGTAGGGTCTTAATTAGTATTTTGGGGGGAGAGGATTGGCACATTTATAAGAAAGCATTTAGTTTTTAGCAGGATTTGTATTGTCTAAAATGTGCAGAATCAGGGCATTTCAGATTATAAATGAAAATTACAAATGACTTTTGAAAATTTTGCAAGTGCCATGATAGCGTCTTGAACCAAGTCGGTGTAGTCATTCTAATGGGTTATGATAGTAGGCGTATCATCTATTGATACTGTGTGGTAGAAACTAAGAACTTCACAGGTATTATCTCATTGTAACAAGCTTGTGAGTCATTGTTATCTCTATGACAGGTAAGGAAACTGAGGTGGTGTGGTTAAGGATACAGTTAAAGTAGTTCAAACCAAATTCTAATCAAGTTGTCCAATTTCAAAGACAGATCGTGATAGTATCTATTTCAGAGTACATGTGTTTACATGTGCCTCCGGAAGTAGTTTAGGTGGTATTAGTACTAAAATAGAAAATCAAATTAATCTGCCATTCTATTGGTCTTAAAAGCATTTTTATTCGCATCCAAAATTACTATTGTAAAATTTTCAGGGAAGCTAGAATCCACATATTTTAAGCCTTTGTTTTGGCAGAAAAAATAGGATTTAAGAATTTGCAATTTGCTCAAAGTGCAAATATGCTGTGGCATTTTGGCATTGTTCCAAGGGCACAGATTTAACTTGGAATTTTGGTGACTGTTGCTGGGAATGTACTGTTTATCAAATTCAGTGTTAACTGCACAGTTGAAGATTTTCTAGCAAAACTCTCTTTTTAACACTTAAAAAATTCTTTCACCAACTTCTAAGGGTTGATAAGTAAAATTCATAAGGAACTAAGCCTTTGATGAACAAATCTATTAAAGGGTCAGTGAGGTCGTTTCACAGAGTTTACATAAGTGGGAGTTGGCCTCTCTGGCCTCTCTACTGAAACCTCATGGCCTTGCATCTCGTGGAAATAGAGGATGAAGTTATTATAGTTCTTTACTATCTTAGTGAGTAAAATAATCAGCCAGAAAACACCTCTCAGGTGGTGATAGCTGCTTCTGAAAGATTTGCAGGTGGTACTTTAATCATATGCATTGGTAATTCTGTGTATTGAGAGAGCGTGTTTCCAAAGGCCAGAATTTCCGTTCTTCTAGATAATGCTATGTCCCTTGTATGAAAAGTCTTAAAATGAAACACAAGGGAAAAGGAGCATATTTTAGCCTAGGTTGAAATTTTTCCTAGCCTACTTCTTCGTTACTTTCGGAAAGTTCTCCCTCACCTCTACCTCTACATTGTTAATTCACACAGCTCATGTTAAGTGTCATTTCCTCTTGTGTCCTAGAACAAATGTTGAAAAAGTCATTGGCAATAGAAATCACAGTTCTTCTAGCTCTTCACACTGCAGAACTGAAGAGATTGTTAATACATTCTTGTTTAATGTAAGTACTTGATTGTCTTTTACTAGGGTAGTTTGTTCTCTTTGCTAGTTAGCAGAAGATTTAAAAAAGGACACTTTTTCTGGTAATACAGGACTGATTAGGAAATGTTGCAGTAGCTTAGTGTACTCTTTAGAACATATGTAGAAAGAGGGAATTTGTTTCTCCGTGCATGGATGAGGTGTAATTACAATGCATATTATCTTTCTGGGACCAGGCCCTAAAGACTATGATTATTACCTCTTGTTTGATTGAGTGTAGGATTCTCTTTATTTCTAGGTTGGTGCCCGGCTGCACCTCCGTTCATCATTTTTCTTCTCTTTTAATCTATATTTTGGGGGTTTTACTCCCCCTGCTGGATCTTGGCGTGCATTAGAGTTGAGTCTTTTCCAGGCCTCGGAATTGTGCTTCTCTTAAAGAACTCTCCTGTAGTAATGGTTATGTTCCAACCACAGCAGCAGCCCTGAGTTTAAAGGTATGTATTTTATATTTTCAGAAGCTTATTTTTCTCGAAGTTTCACTAGAGAGGCTACAGCAGACCAATGCTAATTTAGAACATACAGAAAAGACATTTTGAATTTTTGAATGCTGTATGTAATTGGTTTAATTACAAATCATTTGCTAAAAGAAAGTTATATTCTGGTCCATAATGAAGAAAGTTTCTTTCTCTCTCTTAAGATAGCAGTAATTGTGCTACAAAAAAAGAAAACAAAATGTGTGCATTTAGAAAGAATTCGTAAAAACCTTTGAAATGGATAGCTTGATGTTGCAAATACTTTTAAATGAATGATTTCGAAATCACTTCAACTTGACAATGCTTAAAACAATGATCACAGATTCCTATTCCATCTTTATGGATATTTCTTTATGAGAAAATATGGGTCACTTAAATCTCCCAAATTGCCACGTATCGTTGTAGTTCTGCATTTATTGGATGCAACTTCCATTATACAGTTTTATTTTTAAAAGTTTTTGGTTTAATTAAATATGAATGTGAATATTTCCTAAGAGCAATTGTTTTAGTTTGAAGAAAAGAACTGAAGTTTTTATAATTTTGTTGCCACTAAAAGAAAACAAATCATCTCACTTTGAAATAGTATTTTTTAAAAGTATATATTCAAAATGTTCTTCTCATCTGAAAACTTTTCTAATGTTATTGCTTGTTTGTAATAGTAGGTGGAACTGAAAGACATCATTTTTCTGCATTTGCCACAGAAAGTGTCATGCTTTAATTGGTGACTCTCATCTGTTAATATTTATTGAAATCTCATAGCACGGAAAGGTTGAAGTTTTGGCCGGAGGGGTGGCTCAGTGGTACAGCACTTGCTTGGCATGTGCTAGGACCCAGGTTTGATCCCCAGCACCACATACACAACTAAGTGGGGGAGGGGGAAGATGAAAAAAAAATAACTCTCTTAAAAAAAAGACAGAGAGGAAAGAAAAGAAAAGATGGAAGCTCCCCATTGTTTTCTTGGGAGCCAGAAGATAAGGGTTCAGT
Organism: Aplodontia rufa; assembly: GCA_004027875.1. Classification (NCBI taxonomy): domain Eukaryota; kingdom Metazoa; phylum Chordata; class Mammalia; order Rodentia; family Aplodontiidae; genus Aplodontia; species Aplodontia rufa. The sequence goes on from PVKS010006200.1 coordinate 38,763, forward strand.
CATTTTTCTTAGTTTGTTTCCTTAGTCTTTCCTAATTCATGGACTGCTATAGTTTGAAAAAGTGCCCGTTAGAGGCCCATGTGTTAAACATTTGGTCAATAGGGTGGCACTGTTGGGAGTTGGTGGGAACCTTTATGCTGTGGGGCCTAATGGAAGGTCGTTAGGTCAATGGGGGTCTTCCCTGGAAGGAGAGAGTGGGACCCAGTTCTCTTGGTTTCTCTGTTCCTGGCTTGCTCTAACACATGTTCCCTGCCGTTACCATCCAGCACCCTCACCAATGGCCCAAAGAAATGGGGCTGCCTGATTTCGAACAGGACCTCTAGAACTGTAAGCTAAGTAGACCTTCCTGTTTATTAGTTGCCTCCGATATTTTGTTACACTAACGCAAAGCTGACTAATCACGGGCATTCATGGGAGAGTGAGGTAGTACTCTGCTGTTGGGCAGGTCAATTAAAAAAAATCAAACCATGGAATGGGAGTTTTAAAAATTTTTTTAATTTGTTCTGTACACCACACTGAGTGAATGTTTTTCAGAATGTATCTTTAAAATACAAAACTTTATGAAAAACATAATAATTCACCATGATAATGTAACATCATCCAATCCAATCCTAGTTACCAGCACTGCAAACAACGGCCAGAATATACAACCATGTGTATTTTTAAAGCATATTAAAATGTTTCCAAATGAAGACTGTTTTCCTACTGTTACCAGAAAGTAAAGGAAAAATGAGCATTTCATCACCAACACTCTTATTTCTGTTACCAAGAAATAAAATATGAAGTGAAATTTCTTGATACTGTGAAAATTTGATCATGAGCCTCTGGAGGTAGTCAGGAAGGGGTGTGTTGTATAATGAGCCCACAGAGGAACTTCCAGGCCTAGAACATCTTTCCTCAGACGTTTGGTTGGATTCGCAGGAGTGGAAAAACAGAGCTATAAACAACAGCTCCCATACAAATCATATTTATTCCCATTGAGTTAAAATAAACACAGGGATCTTAATACAAAGTTGGTACACTGAAAACTTTTTAAAAAAAATCTGTGCATCAGGGTCCTCTCTCTTAGCAAAGTAGTACATTAAGTGTTCAGTTTTAAAGTAGGTGGAGTGTGGAAAGGGCCATATGTTTTTCTCCTTTCTCTTTTGAAAAGAAAACAGAATGAAGTATCAATTAGAGAGTTGGAAAGGGCATTGTACGGTAACTATCCAGTGTTTGTCAGGATTCTCTCATCATAAAAATCTCCTGAGATACTTATTAAAAATACCAATTTCTAGACTGCTCCATGAAAGATTCTGTGTCTTGGAGTGGGGCACAGAAATCACAAACACTTTGGGCTTTCTTATGATTATAATTTGGGGAACATTCACTGATTTAGTGAAGCAGAATCAGCAATGAAGAGGTGAGATTGGAGTAAAGATTGTATTGGAGATTTGGAGTAAAGATTCCTATTTAGGCAACACACTTATTTATCAACATTTATGGAGATTTGGCCAGGCTTACTAGATGTGACTTTAAGCACATCTTTTACCTTCTCTGAATCTGTTTCTCTTCTTAAAGATGAATTTATTATCTTACTCATAGGTTTTGGGAGGTTTCACCTGGGTACATACTAAGAAATAATGTTCAACCAAGTTTTACTGCCATTTTAATTCATTGAGTATACTGCAGGGTCATAATTTAAATATCTTATTTAGGTATTTATATTGTATACCAAGTTCTCATCATGAAATTAAACATTTATTGTTCTGAAGTATGATTCTTACTGGTATCCTTTGGAGATATATTTAGTGATCAGGAATCCCTTAATATCATCCAGGATTCAAAACCTGAATATTAACTTTCTGCCTGTCTTTTCTCTTTAGCCCTTTTGAAATTTGTGTGCTTCCTGCCTGAGGTCACGTTTTGCAAATTCTTACAATACATTAAAGCAACAGTTACTGGTTATAAACACTACTTATAATCCAAGCAGTTTTAGGTGCTGCTTGTATTAATCTTATCAGTAATACTATACTGCAGGCATAATGACCACTGCCAGGAAAGGTTGAGTAATTCATTAATTGGGATAGTGACTTACAGTTTTGATAGTGAATAATAGAAATTATTTCAACCCTCATATGTCTGTCTTCAAGTCCAAGTTCTGACAACTAGATCATATAAGCTCTTCCTATAACTCGAGTACAGTCATATTTCCCCAATTTTAGGAAATACATTTCTCACATTGGCTTCCCCATGTCTTTCCTCTCGCAGGGGAAGAAAATCCAGAGTCTTTAATAAGCACTAATAGTCCACAAAGCACTGCCCGAAGTGCCTTACATCTTCAAGAACCTTTCCACTTGCTGTTTCCTCTGCCTGGAACCATCTTCCCCTGCATAAGGCACTGGCTCGACCATCTTGTCAGTGACACCTTACCAGGGACTTCATGTAGCAGAGTGTTGGCACTGGTTCACACAGCACTGCCTCTCTTACTTTCTGGCATGTTTTTCTATGGCAGTGATTAGCAGCTTAATATCTTTTATAGTTTTCTTAGTTTATTTTTAATTTCTCCCTAGTTTAATGTAAGTTCTTAAAACAATGGCTGTGCTATGTTCCCTGTTGTATGTCCAGTTACCTACTACTTTAGCAGGGACTCAGTACATATGCGAATATTAAACCTTGAATTAGGGGACATACTCACTATTCTTTATATTAGTAATTTTTTAGTGTTTTTTTTAACATAGAGGGACAGTGAGAGAGAGATTCAATTTTATTTCGTTTTTCATGTGGCTTTTTTTGCTCTGACACTTCATTGTGTCTGTGATGCTGGGGTTCAAACTTGGGTCCTTGCACATGCCAGGCAAGCCCTGTAACTGCTGAGCCACCGTTCCAGCCCCTATATTAGTAATTTGATAATTTTCAAAGTACTAAATATTTTTGTATAATTGCTGGATATATACACTAACGTGGCCTTTATTCACTGTGCTTTTTCATAACAAAGTTCCTGCCCCCAAATTTTTTATTGGATTTCACTTTTTGTACAAATAGGACTATCACTATACAGAAGATATCTTTCTAGGTAGAATACTTAGGGTTTCTATGATGGGTTTTTAAAAAGGTCCTTTACTTAAGCAACTAAGTAGCTGTTCAGTATTAATAGCCAGTCTCCCTGTTTTGGTTTTTCCTTTGGAAGCCACAGCATGGGCCTGCATGCCTAACCTTTAGTATTAGGTGGAGTTCTTTTTGCTGATAGAATGCTTCCTGGCCACTAGCTTATCATTATATTGGTATTATATACATGTGATAATGTTAATTCAATAAGTTTCCAGAGGGCCTTCTTTTTCTTCTTGCTAATATCTTTTAGTATGCAATTTGCCTTTATAGCAAATTAGATATATGAGTGTCAGAATATTTTCCATATGCTTAATTTAGTGTCCTTTTAAAGTTTTTTTTAAAGACACAGAGAGAGAGAGAGAGAGAGAGAAAGAGAGAGAAAGAAAATCAATTTTATTTAGTTTTTCATCTGGCTTTTGTTTTTCCAACACTCAGTTGTGAATGTGGTTCTGGGGATCAAATCTGGCTCCTTGCACATGCCAGGCAAGCACTCTACTGCTGAGCCACTTCCCCAGCCCTTAATTCAGTGTCTCAAGGGTAATTATTCACCTAGACTTTTTTCTCTGAAAATTTCAACTAGGTTCTACAACTTCATTTCACTGAATCTTACGTGAATACAAAGTTTTGAAAAGCAATGCTTTTTCTTTTCTTTTTCTGGAAAGCAGAAGTTTTGAGTATTTAGATTCCATGGTAAAGAAATTTAGAAACTCATTCTACACCAGGTTTACTCGCATTTGTGCAAAGCAAAGGGCAGCAACTGGTAGTGGCAATGTCCATCTGATTTCGCTTTATCACCAGCTGGTCGATCGTGTATCTTTGTCAAGTCTCATATTTTAATATCCTCTTTCAGGCATCTTTCTTTCTAAATTTCCTTCCTTTCCATCCTTCCTCTCCCTTGCTTTAAGCTACTTTAAAACTTAATAACATGCTAGTGATGTTTAAGATGCAAATCACTTTACAAATGAAGAAGTAGATATTTATACATGTGTTCTGCTCAGGGGTTTCTAAGTCTGTTCCACTGGGATGGTTAGTACATTCTGCAGCAAGGGGGAAATCCAAGTTTCCCAAAATAAAGGTCAAGAGTCATGGAACAACTATTTTATTATTTGCTTTCAAAACAGAGGGGATATGATTTATGTCAGATATAAGCTTATGTCATAGCTATGCAGGTGCTGCCATGAAGCTGTGACCCCCATCTAATCCCCATAACGACACTGAGCATTGACCACATTAGCTTTGTAGTTACCGATTGCTTTCCCAGGGGCCTTCTAGTTTCTGAACCCAGCCGCCGGCTAGCTGGCTGGCCTGTGCTTGGTGCAGGTATATTGTTTTCTAAGTGCAACCTGATGTACATTTTATAATCCCTGTCTGGGTTAATTGACTAATGTGTTTGAGTTTGTATCTCAGCCTTATCACGTCCCAGATATTATATGATTTTGACTTAACTTTTTTATGTCTCATCTGTAGTAGAGGCAGATAAAAATAATATCTAGATCATAGGTGTTTTGGTAATGAAATGAGTTAATATTTGCAAAACCCTACATAAATATTTGTTAGTACAGTTAAAGGTCGCCAAGTCAATTTTTGCTTCATTCATACAGGCACACAGGTTATTACAATTTTATCAAGAAGTTATCAGCTTTGTCTAAAATCTAAAAAGTTTGAATTGATAGTGAACAAATAGAAAGTGACAGTCCAAAAAAAATAAAATACCCTATTTTAAGTAACATGTGGGATGGAACAGAGTATGTTATATAGGTGTGAAAAACAAAAGCTCAAAAAGAAAGAAGTTCAGAATACATTTGTATTTTTCTCACACTAGCTGTGGGCACCCTCAAGTTTCAGTGAAGTGATGACAACATAATTAGACAGTAAAATATACAATTTCTTAGCTGCTGCTTCATGTGCCTCTAAGTCATCTCTGAGGATCCTCAGTTTTGTTTCAGCTTTCCTTAGGCTATCTGCTTAGTCTGATTTCTCTGAAAAATGCACATAAATAAATATACCCTCCAAACAAAATAATTAATATTTAACATTTAGCAGATGCTGTAGCAAACATTACTTTCGAATGGGACAGAAGAAAATGAGGTGGGATAGAAAAGCCAAAAGAATTTAATATTCTGCTTAGAGGAAAACAGTAGGTTGCCACTGATTTATAGGCATATGTTTCAAAACATATCTGAGGTGGAACGAGTAAGATTGCCACCGGGATTACTGTCCCATAGCTCCTCAGTTCTGGTATCATTAATTGATTGAAAGTATTTGCCAAGGAGTCCCCTCTGGAGGGCAGTACAGTCCTACATTTGTTGTAAGAGTCTGGTACCTCTAAAAGTTTCAGGAAATTCATTTCAAAGATTCCTGGTTTATAAGATGTGAATCAATCTTTTTTTTTTTTTAATACTTAAAGGGACACAAAACTGAAAGTCAAGTCTCTTTTTGTTAGATGGTTGGCATGCTAGATTGTGGTGAAATGGCCTTAAACAGGACTTTGAAATAGCATTTGCACAGTGTGTCAGTTCCCAAATAGGTGAAACTGGGTAGTGGAGATGAGGGGCCCACTGATTCCCCTTCAGATCACATACTTATGCACTTCAACTTACAATCCTTGTTTTAGTCTCTTACTCTTAAATACAAATATATCTTTTAAGAAACTGTTGATAATCTTATATATAGGTTCTTGCAGAAGGTCAGCCCTGCAGCCTGCAAATGTCTCCCTGTACCTTAACAAATCAGCAGAATATTTTGAGAAATACTCTGCTTTTATGAGCAAATACCCTCATAGTTATTGGATTTGTCATAGCATCTAAGGTTTCTTTCATAACCATACTGACCTTCACGTGCTATTGTATTACAAAACCAACTCTTTATGTAATCAAACGAAAGGAAGAATGCTTCATTAGCTATACATGACCCTACTTGACAAGAGAGGCATATAAAAATTGTTTTCTTCAGCAGTATCTTAACTATTGTACAAAGAAATTTGTATAACAATAAGACCTGAGATATTTGATGTCTCAGGAGTAAAGTAATATTGGAGATTTTTTTTTTCTTTTTTCTTTTTGACTCGGAAGGCCAAGAGCTTTCAGCGGGGGGATAGCATGTAAAAGACAGCCTCAGAGCTCATAACTTTGAGCGTTACAAAAATGTGTAAGCTATGAAAGACTTTTCTTATGAGCAAAACAACTGTGCTTTTCAGTTCTAAATCATGACATAGTCTTGTTATACCACAAAGAATTAAAGAATGTTAAGTAAATGGCTTCCTTCCCTCCCTCTGTGCCTCTGAGGATAGTTATTAATGCCGATTCTTGCTGCTGAGTGATCCTAAAGCTACTGTCGCAACCTTTTTATTCCCAGAGTGCAAATGAATCCTTTATGAGGTAATTGAAGGAAATTGATGACATTATTTGCTGTACCTTGGGTATCAACAGCATATAAATGAAAAACACAGCAGAAGAACTGGGCCCTATCACCACATGACCAATGTATTTAGGTTAGAAAAATCTCAAGCTCTTCCTAAGCAGACTTCACCTTTGTTTCATAGGGAAGTAGCAGGTACACAGCTTTTTAAAATGATGGACTCCTGGTGTTAGATTACTGCCACCCTAGGTACGTGTAATGGATGTGTTTTTTAGAAACGCAAAGAGTCTGAACTTACTCCTTTTGTTTGTTGTTTATTTTAATGTTATATTCATAATCTAAATAGTACTTGTTACACATTCTTTTATTTTGAAGGTAAGTGTCTGCACATTCTAAACCAATGATGGCTTTGCCTTCTGTGTTCAGTCTCACCATTTGAGACATAGCAAATTCTGGATTGTATGTGTTAGGAATGGAAAATAAACACTCAAAAGAAATTTAATTTTTTTTTTACCGTAGAGTATAGATGAACGATTTAAGTAGAAAACCTATTTTAAATGGGCCCCACTCAATGAGCTATGCTAAAAGAGCATTTATTTACCTAGCTAGGGAAAGTCATTTTAAATATGGTCTCTAGTTACTTCTCATTTATTACATTTGCCACTTCATTGTGACCTTACTGTGACCTTTAGTTTATGGGCTAAAGGTAACCATTATGCAATAATGAAAATATGTAGACCCAGCTTTACCACCTAGAAAAAAATTGGTTTCTTATATTTTGTTTAAATTAACACACTTTGGTGTTTATAAAACTGCTCCATGGTGCTTGAAAGAAAAGAGAAGCATTAATGGCAATTAATGTGCAGATTTGGTTTTTAGAGACTGTGTTTAGTGGAGGTGAGTCAGCAAGCCTAGTTGTATTAATTATAGTGGTTTGACTCTCCCATGGTTTTGATTCAGAAAGATGTACGCTGTTCCTAAATTAATAATGCTTTAAAACACAAATTGCTTAGAAAATAATGGTACCTAAAAATCAAAAGTATGAATACCCATATTTGCTGTCTTGATTTGTTTGATTGTACTTATCCAGACCCAAATTTATTCCACTTTCACTTGCTATGATCCCATAATATGACCTCAGTGAGGTGTGCAGTTCCTCATTTGGATGCAGTGAGGGAAGTGCTCTTCAGAAGGACCCAAAGCAGGCAATACAAAAAGCTTTAGAGTATCTGCATATTTGTGGTGCATAACCTCGGACTGATTTGTCTCTTTGAGACTAGGTTTTGGATCTGCCAGGTTTGGTCCTTAGGCTTCGAAAGTGAAGTGGACCAGATAGCCTTGAAGATCCACCAAGCATGCAATGCCACTAATTGTAAATTGATGATTAAAAATCTTCAGTCTGCTTATTTTCAGCTGTTTTTCTGTGATCAATCACAAAGTTATTCTTTATTTTCAAGTAGACATGATGATAATTACACATGGTAAAATAACTTTCAGATCCTATTGATTGCAGACAGTCACTGTGGGCTATGTTCCAAGCATACTTCTCATCACTTATACATGAAATGAAGACTTCTATAATCTCCAGTTCCTCCATGAGAAAACTGAGGTACAGAGAAGCTAAGTGGCCTTGCCCAGGGTAACAGTAAATTTCAGAGCCGGTTTCCCATTCCAAATGACCAAAGCTGCTGGTCTTAACCTCCTGAGAATCTGGGTTCTTGAGGGGATCTTAACTTTCAGAAAGGGTTGGTGTCACATCACTGTGACTAAAAAGTTCCTGACAAATTTTAAATGGAGATTTTTTTTAAAAAAAGATCCTTTTTTAAAGGTGAATATAATTTAGACTTTTTTAAATATGCAGTTAAAATGGTTTCTCATCAGTGATGAAGGCAAATTATTAAAATCATGAATCCTTTATAAACCTTGGGATGTAAAACCTCATTTTGAAATGGACTGTTGATCTGCACACTGAAAGTGTACACATGATAGGGGCTAGAGCAGTGGCTCAGCGCTTGCCTGGCATGCGCAAGTACTCAGGTTCGAGCCCCGGCACCCTGACAAGTAAGTGTCATAGCAACAACAGCCATGTGAAAAACTCAATAAAAATTGATCCTCACTGTCCTTCTCTCTTAAAAAAAAAAAAAAGTGTACACATGACTAATTTTCACAGAGACATTAGATACAGACCTATCATCAACCTCAAATCCTTGGAAGGTTAGGTATATACTTTGTGAGATGTCGAGAATTAGGAATTTACAGGCTCTTTCTCTAGAAGTTTGGATTAGTAAGGAATTTATTTTCCATTTTATGACATTGATCAAGGATGAATATTTGAAGGAGAAGGCAACACTACAAAAAAGAGTAATTTTTTCCAGGGATATATTATGGAGCGTTTAATTCTATATGCCTATTTTTTTAAAGTGAAATAATAGGCATATCTGTAGAGATATGAAATAGGTATTTTCTAGGGGCTCGGGTGGGAATGTGTATAAATTAGCAGGATTATGGTGATAGCTGCACAATCTGGTTTAAATGTACTTTAATAGCCACTGAATTATATCCTTAAAATGACTACATTTATAATACATAAGTGTACCTCAATAAAGTTGTTTAAAAATGTGCATTAAAAACTAGAAAAGAAAAAAGTAATAGAATTGTGTTTTTACACAGAAATATTATTGGAGTCAAATTCAGAATTTCTACCCTGTGAAATTTATTTACTTTTAAAATCTAAACTGACACCAAATGTAATATGTAGGGTCAGCCAAACAGAAACAGCAGGATTGACTTACTTTCTCTTTTTCCTTTTTGGTATTTTCAGGTTTAGTCATTATTCCCTGTAGCCTTTAGAGGGCATAACATTTTTTTTTTGAAAGATGGATGTTATCCCAGAAGTCATATCTTTTCAGAAAAAAGTGCAGTAACTCACAAGCATCAGGAAATTCAGAATACATGAGATTAAGTCTCCAATTTCAAGTGTTTCTCCTGAGGACATGTGCAGTTCAGAATCTTCCTTTAGCAACTCATAAGAATGAATTTCTTCCTCCTCTTTATTAGCCACTGTCTTCCACCTCGACCCCTACTCCAGGGGGAAGGGGGAATAATTTCATTTCAGACATTCACAAGGAAATTTAGAAAGCCAGATAATTATGTAAAGATACTAGTCAGTTAAAGAATAAAACCAATATTTGCACACAGGGAGGAAGACAGTAACAAGAATCCCCGAATCTTATAAGTTTCTAAGTTTACATTGGAAGACTTGGGATATGCCATAAAAACAAATGTAATGCCAGAGTTCTTCTTAACATATGAAAAACTGGGAAATCAGGACTTAAAAATCTGTAAGAATTTTTAAGATATAAACATTTGGTTCCATTTTGGTTATTCTTTTAGCTTATTATTTTTTTAAATTTACTTATGCAGTAGAAACCAAGAACTAATAGTTGAAAAGAACAACTAATTAGAATTAGATGGCCTGAAGTTCATTTTAAGAAATAACTAGCTTCCTTTCATTCTCACAATTGATGGCATTTTCCCTATGGTTTCTTAATTTAAAAAAATATGTGTTATAGAATATTTAGGAATTGATTTCAGTGTAGGAGTTGATTTCTATACCCATTTTGGGACATCACTATGTCTTTGCTTTGGTTTTGAAATTCTCCATATATGTCCAATCTAATGTACATATGGGAGAAAAAGCAGCATAAACAAGTTTAAAAATGTTAATAGTAAGAAACAATGAGAAATGTCTGAATAGACGCCACAGATTTTAAAAATTGCATTTGGGTGAATCTAGAAGTTAATTTTTTTTCCTTTTTTTCTTCCCTCCTCTCCCTCTTCCTTTCTCTCACTAAATTATGACTGCCTACTAAATGTGTGCTGGATGTAGTTAGGTCCACCTATACAGCAATGAGAGCAAAGCACACTTTATGCCTTATAATCAGGAGATAGAAAAGATAACATATAAACAAAAAGTGATATGTAATGATGGATTGAAAACAATTCTAAGAAGAAAAAGGATAGGAAGTGTAACTACTAGTTGACTTTAGGCTGGAGACTCAGGAAAAGGCTTGGAGGGAGGTGACTTTATGTGGCCCTACCACAGAAAGGATGAGTAAGGAGTTCTTTAGACAGTAGAACAACATACGAGCAATCCTGAGTCCGGAAAGACCTGGACTTGTGAGAACTGAACAGATGTTCTGTTGTCTCACTGTGAAACAGGGCTAAGAGGTCTTGAGGAGTTTGGATTTATTTCTAGGTCCCATAATGGCTTTAAAGTGCAAAAGAAAAACAGTGACATTATTTTTTTTTTCAAAGAGAGAGGGACAGTGAGAGAGAGAGAAAGAGACCATCACTTTCTACCCAGCTTTTCATGTGGCCCTTGTTGCTCTGAGACTCTGCTGTGTACGTGGGTGCAAACCCACACACTTGCTCATGCCAGGCAAGTGCCACAACTGCGGAGCCAGCACTCCAGCCCTGACAGTGACATCTTTTAACTGAGCTTCTGAAAGGATTATTCTGGTTGGTCTATGGAGAATAGATTGGAGAGGGGCTGAAGTAAATGTGGGAGGAATTAGGAGGCAACTGAATTTCACCTGCACTTGAGGACTAGGAAGTAATGTATTGAGTCCATGGATGCAGGGGGTGGTAGAATAAGCTCCATTTTCTTCTTTAAATGTAAACATAAGTTTGAGCTTGTTAAATGTGGTTACACTGAGATAGTTGTTAATGATTTGTAGGATGTTTAAAAGTCCTTTTGAAAGCATTATTATTTTGTATTTGTTATTTTCTGTAAACTGATATAAGTTATAAAACATTGAGGTAATCTATACATCCTTGAACAAATGTTTCTCTCTCAAATATATGCATATATAATATACATTAAATATATATTTATATTCATTAATGCCATAAATATTTCCAGTAACCCATTAAAATAATATGGACTTACACATTTGCAAATACTGCTAAATGGTCTTCAGATCCTGGCTTACTAGCATTCCAACCTTGAGCAAGTTATTTAATCTTTGTGTGTTTTCATTTTAATCTCTGTAAAATGGTAGTAACGGTAGTTCTAAATGCACTGATCTCTTATAGGTCTTGGGATTTTGAAGAGTGTTATGCAAAGCACTTAGAAGAATATCTGGCATGTATAAAGCACTATACTGGTATTAGTTGTGTTCCCAGTGACACTTACTAAGCGGAATACAACACAGGTTGTGTCTTCATCAGGTTCTACAAAGTACTTGTAACTATTTTAGGCACAAGTCACTTTCCATCACCAGAAAACGTGAGAAATATGAATAGCATTGCTCTCTCAGCTACCAGTACAGTAAAAATGACCTTTGTGCAGTCATGTGGGGGTTTTGACCCAGCTGAAAGAACTTGTATTTTTTCTTATCCTGCTTATGTAATCATTTCAGAATGCTTTGAATTAGTTATTAGAATACAAATCCTCATATTAATCCACTTTTGAAAAATTAAGATCCATAACATAGATCTATGTTATTAACATAGATCTATCAACATAGTCAATAGTTATCAACTATTGACTGCTGCTAGATCGTGACTGTTCCTTGAGCCCCATCTCAGAGTTGAGTTGCTCTCCAGCCCCCTAAATTCATGTGTTACTTAACTGGCTGTTGGAGGCATTTGATATTTGACTTTAACTCTGAAATAGCTGTGAGTTGGGTGTATGTTAAATAAGATATAGAAGCAAAGATCTAGAAGGCATTCATGTCTGCAGTATGGTACTTGTGCTCAGAAAGCTGACCAAGGCCATGAGTGTAGTACATTATGCCATCAGTTATACCCTCTCTAATTCAGTTAGTAGTTAAGAATGAAGATTCTAGTATCAGCAGACCTAGTTTGGGTTTCTGAGTTTATATGTACCAGGTATCACTTTAGATACTTGTACTTTCACTAATCCTCCTGAAACTGGAAAATTCAGATACAGCAACCATTGTAAGTATGTCATGAAAAACTAAATAAAATAATGCACTAAAGCATTTGTCACATATTCATTCAAATAATTCCAGATTAAATGATTTGCCCAATGACAATGGCAAATATGTTTCAGGGTTGATATTTGAACTCATAAGAGCTTGTGCCCAAACCTGCACTGTTAATGTTAGCACTGTTAATGGCTACCCCTAATTGGGGTGGGAAGGAGAGAAGGAAGGAAGGAAGGATATTTGCTGTTGTCCCCAACCAACATTCTTCTTTTCTTCCTTTGACTTGCATGTCCTCAACGCGCATTTCCTCAACTCACATTCAGTTTTCTTTTCTTTTCTTTTCTTTCTTTTTTTAAAGAGAGAGAGAGAGAGAGAGAGACAGACAGAAGAGAGAGAGAGAGAATCAATTTTATTTAGTTTTTCATGTGGCTTTCGTTGCTTGGACACTTCATTGTGTCCGTGGTGCTGGGGTTTGAACCTGTGAACTTGTGCATGCCAGGCAAGAACCATCACCACCGAGCCACCGCTCCAGCCCCCTCATTCATGATTTCTAAAACTTAAGGAAATTTCCAAAATTGTACAAAAGCGGAGAGAACAGAACCGTGAGCCTCCATGTAGCCTCCTCTGCAGAACTTGCTTTCTGTCTCCAGCGGCCTACCGAGGCTGTCTTGGCAATTTCCTTCCCAAACTGGAGAATGGTTCCCAGATCTCTTTCCTCTCCTGTCAAGGTGTCTGCTGGAAGCACTTCTTCCTGCTGCCTCAGCATCCATACTCTGTCCCCCTATTCAGTTCATGGTCTCCTCTCAACTGCCTTCTTGGTCCTCTACTCTTTCTTTTTTAGATTGTTTTAAGCCACGTCTTACAAAATTTTGGATTTGACTATGGTTCAAATCCCGGTTTGGGATTAGTCTTTAGTCCTAACCTCCTAACCTGTGTATAGGTTTAGTAATTTTCAATTGTTTTTCAATATTTCTGAAAAACTCATCATATTTCTCATCAAGCAAACATCCTTTTGCCATCATTTTATTCATTTTACACAAGTGACATCTTGAAGTTTTTTTTTCTGTATTCTTATCTTCTACCATTGAGTCCCTACCAATGTAATATTTTCTTAGCTTCTTCTTACTTTATTTCCTCTGCTCTAGAAGCATATATTGGCCTCAAGACTTCTTATCCTTACTTTAATCTTCTCGTCTATACTTCCTGAAATACCTCTTTCATTGAAAGTTTCTAGAGCCTCCTCATTTGCTGTGAAAAAAAGAAAAACTTAGGAGTCACCATTCTCCCTGTGCCTCTCTATCCAATGCCCAACCCTTCACTGTCACTTTAACCTGAAACATTCTTTTTATCTTCTGAGGGCTACTTCAGTGTCATCTCCTTTTTGAAGATTTCCATGTTCTATTATCAAAGAAAAATTTCTGTCCTTTAGGCTTGTAGTACTATTGGTGCCACTCATTTCAAAATTATTACTTACTGCATATATTGCTGGGAACTTTTATTCATTTGTCTCATATACTAGTAAATGTGTACCTTTCAAGGGATGGGATAATTTCTTTATACTTATTTACTCTCACAGGACAGCATTTCTTTGTCCATTTTTTGGTGGAAGGGGATATTGGGGATTGAGGCCAGGATACTCTACTACTGAGATACAGCCCCATTGCTTTTTATTTTTTAGGTGAGACAAGGTCTTACTAAGTTGCTGAAGGTCTCCCTGAATTTTTGAGGCTGACCTTGAACTTGCAATGCTCTTTCCACAACCTCCCCAGTTGCTGAGATCATAGGTATACTCCACCATACCTAGCTGTCCATAAATCTTGATTGATGGTTTGATTCTCACACTGGAAATGTGGATGAAGAATTATCCTCGTCTGGTATCAGTCTTGTAACATGCCACAGTTACAGGAACATTTTCAGCTCATTAGGCTTATTCCAAAATAGACTGTTTCCAAGAGTAGAATGGTGTTTCTCCTCTTCTGAGAATTATAAGAAAGTGTTTTAGTTTGCAAATTTTGGTCCCACCTGCCCATCTGGTTTTTTGACTTCATACCTTCTAACTTTGAACAGTAGTGTATGTTATAAAATATACTAAAGTTTCTAAAAACTGGAGGGCTTAATTCTTTTCTCTGGTAAAGCGTAGCAAGGAGAGAAGCTGTGTCTCAAGCGATGTACAGGTAAATGGCAGTGGGTGGAGACCTGCTCCTTTACCCACTTACATCTCTCCTGAAGTTACCCACACCAGAGCCTTCTGTCTCTAACATCTTATCCACTGAATTCTGTTTTCTCCTTTGGGTAGCATTTCTGCCACCTTGATCACCCCAGGGAGAACTTAAAACTTTAAATTTTTAATTTAAACATTCTTATTCTGTATATTTGATAAACAATGGCATTCAGTTATATTACACTAGGGAAACCAAAAGAAACATTCAATTCTCTTATTTTAGAAACACTGACTGACTCAATAGATATAAAATTTTACTGAGGATTAGATTTCTGTTGAATGTATGTTTAATACTGCTTCTGTTTAAGGAAAAGACCGGAGCTTTAATTCATACAGCAGTGCTTTCGCAAATGTGTAATTTTCCAAATTGTCCATAGTCCACAAAACACTTTAATGTACTATTTCCTTTATTGCAGGAGGGAGGGAGAAAGAAATATTTTGGCAGAAAGCCAATTTATTACTGATGCACTTGGGAGATCTACAGTTAGTACATGATACACTATTTTCCTCCTAGTCCTCCTTGCCTGCTCCCCACCCTTCAGAAATTCTTGGTTCAAGGACAAATGCTGACTCAGCATGGGCCACCCTCTCAGGCTAACTTAGTGCTTTCCCAGCTCCTAAGGAGTTGCCTTGGGGGAGCAAGTAGAGCACCAGCAAATTCTGCAATTCTCCTGGGAGCCGTAGCTCTCCTCGCTGATTATGAATTGTTTCTGGGAGAACAGAATGAGCTGTTAGGCTGCAAATGTTCTAACGTTTCATACTTGACCATGTGCACGCTCAGCATTTATCATGCTCCAGCCTCATTTCCAAATTTCACTACACAATTGCAGATATTGAAAGATTCTATTCTCACAATAGAAATTGGTGATGCTTGTGTGTTGCAAACCTAGTTTATATATCTGTGATAGATAAAAATGAGATATCTTTATGTTGCGTATGTAAAAGACCCTTGGCTTTTAGTAAAAATAATAATATTGTAAGTTAGAAACACAAGTGTCATTGTAACTTATATGACTCGGTCATCAAAATCATCACAAAGGTTCTAAACCCTGGGAAATTTGGAGTTTTCAGGTTCACAAAAGCAATAAATAGGTATAGGTGTAGAGGTAGAAATAGCTTGGCATTAATGTTGGGCATACAAGTAGTGATGTGTCTTCAAAACATGAGCAAAATTTGACCTAGGAATGATGAAATTTTTGTTTTTATAACCCTTATTCATGTTATACATTAACTAATCATGTTGGTGATTTAGTTTTTTCTCATGTCTCTTTCTCTCTCTTTTATTTATTTATTTATTTTTTCCTGTGACACTGGGGATGGAACCCAGGGTCTCATACATGCTAGACCTAGACAAGCACTCTACTGCTAAACTCCACCCTCAGCCCTGCTTAAATTTCATATCCTGACTTTCATGCTGTATTTACCTCTTAGAAACAATTATTCATGAGCTGTATTGAAGGTAAAGCAATCCTGAATAGTAAAAGTCCTGGCTCATTTTTTTAAAGGTCAGAAAATGCGCTTTGTTATGTTTAGTTTATATCTTTCTTCTAGTAAGAATTCATGCCTGACAGTTACCAAAAGTGTTGAATTTATAAGGGAAAAAAGAAATTTATTCCAGATTGCTTCAAGTACCTAGAGGTGCCAGTTTTAGACATGTGTTGATAAAGCTTATTAAAGTGGTAAATTCACTAATAAGCAATTTTGCATTTTGGATTGATTAAAGAATGTTTATTACAAGAAAAGCACATTATGAAAGTAATTACAATCATTAATTATAATTAATTCTATTTATCTCTGTTAAGGAAGGATAGGATTTAATAAGGTGGTTTTTCTTAGAACCTTTAATCCACAGCTTTTATTTTAGCCACAGTTGATTTTCATATAATTTCCTTCTTTTTCTTAATGTCAGATGAGGTACATATATTTTGTAACTTCCTCTTCTCTGATCTCGGTTACTTCTAAAGCTGATTGTGAGGATTAATTGGCAAGAGTTTTAAGTAATTTTGTGCTTTAGAAGAAACATTAATCCTAAAAGAAGAACTGATATATTTTGCCCATTTTGTAGAATTTGGTCTAAATTAGCAAAAAAAGAATTTTGGAGACTTCTGGTTGTGTGTTTTCTTCAGAAAGAAATCACCATGTGTTGTGTATGTGTTTTTAGGTTTGCATTTGGTACTGTGCTGTGCAGATAAATCAGAGGGATCTGAGTTAGGCTTGATTTTGAAGTTCTGTTATTGATTCACTAGGTACTACTAAGTCACTGCATCTGCTTCCTATTTTCAAAATGGAGACAATCTCTGCTTCTAATTTGCCCCTCAGATGTGCAATGTTATAAGGGTTAATTAAAGAAGACCAAAGGACTGAACATTGAGGAAGGAATAAATATAGGCAAAAGGTGACATTACTAGGTGTCCACTCTTTTTCTGCATGACAGGTCTCAGTTCTGAGAATGGGACCTTTTCCCTTTCATTCAAAGGGCAGCACATTGTGTCTGTTCATTCAGCACTTGCATTTTAAGGATTTGATCTGCCCCAGAGTTTGATTTCCCTGGTGTTACGGATTAGATATGACGCGTACCTCAAAAGCTCATGTGAGACAATGATGAAAGTTTCAGAGATAAAATGATTAGATTATGATAGTTTTGACCTACTTGATGGATTAATCCACTGCAGATGAACTGGGTGCTAACTGTGGGCAGGTAAAGTGTGGCTGGAGGAGGTAGTTCACTGCGTGAGTTTGGGGTTTATATTTTGTCCCTAGTGAGCAGAGTTCTGTGCTTCCTGGTTGCCACACCCTGAGCTGCATTCATCTGCCCTGCCCTTCTGCCATGATGTTCTGCCTCACCTCTGGTCCAGAGCTATGGAGGGAGCTAACCTTGGACTGAACCTCTGAAACCATGAGCCAAAACAAACATTTCTTTCTCGATGTTCTTCTCTTCAGGTCTTTTGCAATGATAAAGCTGCCTAAAACCTGGCAAAATGCCTATCATGTCTGAGTCCAACTTTTCCTAAACTTTTCAACTTTTCCTCAGTCTCAGAAATTTTATTCTGAATGGTTGGGCTTTTCAGATTATTTTGTAATGGCAATCCGTTCCTTCTTCCACCTTGTCTGTCTCATTTTCTGCAGTGGTCCATAAGCCCTCTTTCTGCAGCCTTCCCCCCATCTTTACCACATCTCCTGCCCACTTAGTTTCAGAACACAAGGTTGGCATCACTGGCTTGCTTGGGATTTCTGGAACAATACTATTGAGAAGCAAGAGAGCTAGAGTAGAAATCCCAGTCTTTCTAGTTAAATTCTTTAGGGCTGAATTTCTGCTCTAAACTAATTGTGCATTATTTGTGATGATAGCTAAACTTCTGATGGGTTCTTGTAAGGATTAAGAAAATGACTGGTGGTGACTGGCATATAAGTGCTTAAAATAATACTAGTTGTATTAATATTAGAAATTTTAAAACTTTAGGCATAAGGAAGAGTCAAAATCAATAAAAAGACAAAAAAAAAGTGCAATAAAAGTGGAAAGAACCAGGGTGGTAGGTTTTTTGTTTTTAGTTGTTTGCTTTATTTTTTATTTTTCATTTTTGAAAGTAAAAAAGAAAAGATAGTGATTCAAAAATGGAGAGATATAGCCATGCTACTCAAAGTGTGGTTCAGGGATCAGCAGTTTGGGCTTCACCTGGAAGCTTGCTAGAAGTTCTGAATCTCAGGCACAGCAAGCCCCAAGGAATCTAAATTTGCATTATAACAACATCCTCAGGAATGCATATTAAAATTTGAGAAGTCCGGATCTACATCTTCAGGTGCAGCAGAAAAGACAAGTGAGATGAAGACTAAACAAATCTGTAAATTTGCCTACTCTCCTTTAAGTGGAGAATAGGAAGGAAATAGGAGTCAAAGAGAAGGAATAGGTCCTGATAATTCTTTCTTTTTTTATTTTTTTATTAGACGTATATAGATATGTATTTAAACTTTGTTATAAATTTTGTATATAAACTTTGTTATCCAGGGGTAATGCCAAAGCATAGATAAATCACCTTGGATGTCACCTGTTGCAGTTTACCTGTTGCAGAACTTATGCGTTAAATGGGTAGCTCGTGGAGGAATGACATTGGCTTCTGGGATGGTTCCCCCCATCTTCCCAATCTCCCAATCACCAGACTCCTATGAGTTCTTCATATTCCTTCCCCCCTCCCCATCCCCCTCCCTACACCTCCAAGTATCCTAGAGAGCCATCCCCCTATTACTCTGAAAGTCATTCAATTTGAAGTTTTGTTAGGTTAGCCGCTGTCCTACTGCTTCCCCATAAATTCTAGCATCAACAGATGAGGGAAACCATTTGGCCCTTGAGTCTCTGAGCTTGGGAGACTTCACTAAGCATAATTCTGTCCATCTCCATCCATTTGATTTCGAAAGCCATAGTATCGTCCTCTCTAATGGCCGAGTAGTATTCCATAGTATATATGAACCAAAGCTTTTGTATCCACTCATCCAATGAGGGGCATCTGGGTTGGTTCCATAGTCTAGCTATAGTAAATTGAGCTGCTATAAACATTGAGGAAGCCACATCACTATAATATGCTGATTCTAAATCTTTTGGGAAAATTCCCAGGAATGGGATAGCTGGGTCATAAGGTGGTTCCATCCTTAATTTTTTGAGGATTCTCCACACTGCTTTCCATAGTGGCTGAACCAGTTTGCAGTCCCACCGCAGTGTAACAGTGTTCCTCTTTTTCCACAGCCCCTCCAGCATCCGTCGTCATTTTTATTCTTCATTCTTGCCACTCTAACAGGAGTGAGGTGGTATCTCATTGAAGTTTTGATTTGCATTTCCCTTATAGCTAATGATGTAGAGCATTTTCTCATATATTTATGGGCTTTTTGGACTTCCACTGGAGAGAAGTTCCTTTTGAGATCTTTAGCCCATTTATCGATTGGACTATTTGCGAGTTTGGACTTTAGTTTCTTTAGTTCCCTGTAAATTCTGGATATTAATTAGCCCTCTGTCCGAGGTGTAGCAGGCAAAAATTTTCTCCCATTCTGTGGGTTCTCTCTTGATGATCTTGACTAGATCTTTAGCTGTGCAGTAGCTTTTTAGTTTAATTGCATCCCATTCATTTAATTTTGATTTTACAGCATGCGCCTTAGGAGTTTTGTTAAGGAAGAAGCTGCCGACTCCTATAAGGTGTAGTGTTGACCCGACTTCTTTTTCTAGTAAATTTAAAGTTGTAGGTTTAATATCCAGATCTTTGATCCATTTTGATTTAATTTTTGTGCAGGGCGAAAGATGAGGATCCAGCTTCAGTTGTCTACAAATGGCTGTCCAGTTTGTCCAACACCATTTGTTGAACATGCTATCCTTCTTCCACACTATACTTTTGCCCCCTTTATCAAATATCAAATAGTTAAAGATATGGGAGTTTGTTTCAGGATCTTCTATTCGGTTCCACTGGTCTTTGGTTCTGTTTTGATACCAATACCATGCTGTTTTTGCTACTAAAGCTCTGTAATATAATTTCAGGTCAGGGATTGAGATACCCCCTATTTTTTCTTTTCTATAGAGTAGTGTTTTGGCTAGTCTGGGTCTCCTGTTGTTCCATATGAACTTGAGAATTGCATTGTCTATATCTCTGAAAAATGTCATAGATCTGATAATTCTTTCAAGAAACTAAAAAATTAGGCAGGGCTGGAATAATGTTAGATGTTTTTTTTAAATGCAGTAGGATTGAGAGGAAATTGATTTATCTTTATGAACAACAAGAAGTAGAATATGCTGTACCATGGCAAGTGAAATATCACACAGTGATGAAAGGTTGTAAAATAATGAATAAGCGAATTTGTAGATGGTAATAGAGTTAAAAAAAGAACATTGATGGCTGATCAGGTTTAGAATTGCAACTCTTAGTCAAGTGCAAAGGTGGAAAGAGCTTGAGGCCAACAAGAGGGAAGGCAAATCTGTTCAAATTACATGTTCTTAGGCTGCAGGTCTATTTGCTTAGAAGTAAGTTGTGTGGGAATATGATTGGTATCTGGTATTTTGATAGGTTTTGTAATTACTTTGAGTGAGTGTGGAGTAGAGGGATAAATAAATTGTGCATGGAATAGTATGTTGAGTAGGATTCTGAGGCCAGCATAGTATGAGCAGGTTCTAGAGCTGTGCTTGTGAGCAGTTCCTGACACGGGCAATCAGGGAGAACTAGTGGTGTGTGCCTCACACACTCATCATCCCTGGAGGAAGGATGGCCTGCCGTTGTGTGACACTGGTCAACAGAAATAAAGAAGTAACTATTGTGTGGATTTGTGGTGAATCATTCTTGCAGGATTATTTGATCTTTCTCCAGAGGAAATGCTGTCAAAGGAATGAATAGCAATAATAGATTTATCTTTGAAATGCTTGACTTTGAGGTCTGTTTTTCATGTAGAGACAAAGAAAACTAACCTTTTCCTCGGACAAACTACTTCACTTCCTGATCTCTAACATAGTAACTTCCAAATAGAATCAGAGAAGATTAAATGAATGTAACATATTGGCTGATGTATTATATCACGCTAGTTGTTTCCCCACTTTTGTACTGTTTTCAATTTTTTTTTTTTTTGTCAATTTCTTTTAGCATCCAAAATAACCAGGAATCATGGAGTAGGGCTGAAAAATAGATTGGCAGACTAGCATTCCTACTCTCCTTCCTCACTTCTGTAACGTAGTTCAGTAAAGTTACAGTAATTTACTGTAAATTATAGAACTACTATAGTTTAGTTCTTATTCCTTAACCTCCTTAGTATCTGTTGCTTTATGTGTTATGTGGAGATTAGGTGAGGAAAATTGATCATGGGGTGATGTTTTGCAGAATTGTAAGCCAGGTGTATTCAGAAACCAACAAATTCTCTGCCAAGTGGCTCAGGAAGTGGAGATTCTATCACAAACAGTGTCAGTTATTAGTTGGCTGTGTCCTGTATATTCGAGAAGAAAATAACAGAATGACATAGCCTAGGACCTTCAGAATAAAAGTTTCTGGCTCAAAGCAAATATCTTAGGATTGAGACCTGGAGTCTACACCAAACAGAAGGTTTCTGCCCCTATATAACTTGCTATAGTACCAATTAAGACTTATGGCTGCTCATCCAGGAGCTCTGGCCTTTCAGCCACACTTGACCAGTAACTTTCTTGGCTGATTGGGAGCCTTGTAAATGTGGCATGAGAAGGCATGCAATCCTCTGCAACTTGCTTTTTTCATTGAATGTTTTGTTTCTGAGTTCATTATAGCTGGAATTGATTCAGTTTTACTACACTTCCACATTTCATTACTTGAATGAGTCATATTTGCTTATCTAGTTTTCCTCTCAATAGGTGTTCACATTGTTTTGGGGTTTGGCTATTAGGCCAATACTTTTTAAAATATGCTTGTATGTGTTCCTGGTACAGGTGTAGTTTTCCCTTGGGACATATTGGAAGTGGAATTACTGAGTCATACGACAGAAACATATTCAACTTAGTAATTCCAGATTATTTTTTAAATGTTGAAACCAATTTATACACCCACTAGCAGTGTGTGTGAGTTCCTGTTGTCCACTTCTTTCCCAACTTCAGATTTCTTAAGTTTTGTCAACTGGAGAATGTTCATGTGATCTTAATTTTTACTTCCCTAATTATCATGAGCTTGAGTATCTTTTGTTGTTGTTGTTTAGAGAAAGAGAGGGAGAGTAAGAGAAAGACATGATAAATTTTATTTAGTTTTTCATCCGGTTTTTGTTGCTCTGATACTTAGTTGTGTACATGCTGCTTGGGTTTGGACCTGCATCCTTGTGCATGTGAGGCAAGAGCTGTAACCGCTGACCCACCCTCCAGCCCCAGCTTGAGTATCTTTTGATGTGTTTTTTCTAGTGGTTCTTTATATGGCAAATATCTCCTTTGTCTATTTTTTGTAGTGTTGTTTCCCTCTTATTGACTTAATAGAAATTGTTAAACTATTCTGGTACTAATCTTGTGTCAATTTTATATCATCAATATCTTTTCCCAGATCATAGATAATCTTTTCACTTTCTTCTGGTGTACTTTTTTGCTTTTTGAGAGAAAGAATTAATTTTTGTTTAGTTTTTCATGCAGTTTGCGTTGCTCTGATATTCTGGTATACTTGATTAGAGAAATTTTTAAATTTTGATGGATGTAAGTTTCTAATTATTTTTATTTAACAGTTAACACTCCTTTATGTATTATTCGGAAGTTCTTTCCAATGAAAGATCATAATGAGTTTTTCCTGGATTTTATTCTAATATTAAAGTAACTAACTATGTTTTAACCTTTTAATTCACCTAGAATTTTTTTTGTGTAAAGTAAGAGGTTGGGATCCAGTTTTATTTTTGTTTCCCATGTGGTCAACCAAGTAGTTTTGAGTAACCAGTGATCTGCAGCGTCACTAATGACATATATCAAATGGTCATATACCAAACATGGGGTTTTGTTTCTGGACTGTGGTTCCATTGATGAGAGCTTTGCTTTTCATATATACTCACTATTTGTAAAACAAAGCATGCTGTTTTGTTAAACCATTCTTTATTTTCTGAGAAAAAAAAAGTTCTAATTAATTTTGTGGGAAGAGGTCACCGGTTCAATTCCACATCTTTTCTATCCTCTCTGTGCTAGCTTAAGTATTCGCCACTATCTCCACTGTCTGGGCTTCATGAGGATCCACCCAGTAATGCTGGAGAGGAATGAGTGTGTCCATCTTTTCACATACACACTCAGGGTAGCAAAACTGAATACAGAAATTATTCCACAATCACTGGCCCAGTCAAAGAGGGAAATGCCCCCATGGCAGCCCTGGGAAGGAGCAAAGCAAGGGGATGTGATGTATGGACTCATTGTGTAGGCCACAGCCTTATGCTTGGATATATTTCTGACACAAATTCTTACAGGTTTCTAGATGCAGTGATTATGAATTATCCTTTTACTCCATTTGCTAATGTTTAAAAATCAGCTCAGCCCATTTTTTAGCCCTTGAAACTCCAAAATCTGGCCTGGTGCTTTCACACTATTTAAATATGATACAGTGGCTATTCTTTTTTTTTTTTTTTCCTAACTTTATTTATTTAAAAGGGGGAGGAACAGTGAGAGAGAGAGAAAAGGAGAGAAACAATTTTATTTAGTTTTTCACATAGCTTTTGTTGCTCTGACACTTCGTTATGTATGTGGTGCTGGGGTTCAAACCTGCATCCTCAGGCATGCCTGGCGAGTGCTGTAACCACTGAACCACTGCTCCAGTGCCAGAGGGCTTTTCTTAGTTTTCCTCCCTTTGATCTACTTTGGTGTTCTTTCTGTGCTTAAAATGATGAGTACTCCTAAATTTTCCCTATCTCTAACTCTAAAAAATTTTACTAGATCATGGTATTATCCTTTGTTTCCTAATTAGAAATGAAGTCCTGAGTTGTTACTGATGGATAATTTTGAGTCTGTTCTGTCTCAATCTCATAGCAGAATAGTGAAATGCTGCTTATATAAACAATTTTTTACACTTTAAAAAATTCTCTTTTAGTGAACTCAAAAAACTAACAACCTATGTCTTTGCTTTCTATAGCAGTATTTAAGAAGTGAACTTAGAGATTGACTTTGAGGAGATCTATTTTTTTTCATCTCTTTTCCCTTTTCTTTCTTCTTTCTATTTTTCACCCCTCTTAAATGTTTGTAACTTCGTGTCTTTACATAGAAACCTTGAGAATGCTTTATCTTGAGCTTTTCATCTTCTAGTTGACTTAGTGACTCCTTCAGAGTAATTTCTCATTGTGTGTGAAATAGATTTTCCCCAAATGCTGTGGACTTTGCAGTAAAGGAGGCTGTACCTGATGCCAACGAACTCAAGACAGCAAGCACTGTTATTCAAAACACTTTCTCTGAACGGTGCATAGCAAC
Organism: Aplodontia rufa; assembly: GCA_004027875.1. Lineage (NCBI taxonomy): Eukaryota > Metazoa > Chordata > Mammalia > Rodentia > Aplodontiidae > Aplodontia > Aplodontia rufa. The sequence goes on from PVKS010006200.1 coordinate 63,280, forward strand.
TCCTGAAGTGTTTCATGGTCCATTAAGAAGAGACTCCAGTGATATATATATGTATCTCAAGAACTAGAAGACAGCCATTTGAAGATTTCTACCACAAAGAAATGCTAAAAGTTTAAGGAAACGGAAATTCTTATTACTCTAATTTGATCACTAAATATTATAACATGTTTAGAATTACCATATTGTACCTCATAGATATGTACAATTGTTATGTGTCAATGAAAAATTTATGTACAGCTATAATGCACCAATTTAAAAAATATAAGGAGAGACTCAGTGTGACTGAGGAAATGTGCCATTCATTGTGCCTGTACCTGTTGCCACCTCTAGATGGGATTGTTTGCATCAGTGTAACTGCTGTTCAAGGGGCAAAAAAGGGTTTATAGAGAATCTCTAAATCTCTCTCAGGTAGGAAGGAATTATAAGGTCGACTTTTCCACTACTGCCAGTGTAATGTGTAACGTGTAAAGTATGTGTGTGTGTGTGTGTGTGTGTTTATTTTTTTGGGGGGGCAGGTCAAAGCATATTCAAGAAGAGAGGTTTTTTTTTAAGGATTTTTAAGACTTGTTTTTTTCAGTTCCCCCTCCTTTTTCTCTTTTTTAAAGCTACAAACATAACTGGTCAATGGAGATAATGATACTCCAAGGGATAGGGGTGACTTAATTTTAATGGACTGATACACAGGTTATTAAGAAAGTAAATTTATACCTGCAAACCATTGTGCATGAGTTCCTGTAGGTTCATCCAGCCCCGAGTGGGTTACCGTCTTCCTGTACTCACTAGCAAGCCAGTCAGTGTGGTTCTAGTTAGAATCCCATAAATCTGTAATATAATTAATTGCATATCCTTTCGGGCTAGCAGTGAAAGGAGTAACATTGGCCAGGATTTTGTTGTTTTGCCATATTCTAAAATCAACATGATGGTATATGACACTGCTGAAAACATTAATTTAGAAGGTGCCTGGAAACTGCTGAAAATACTGAACTCCAGCTAGTGAACCCAAACATTCTCTATTTTTTTCTACTCCTAGATCAGAGAGGTATGTGTGGTTAAAACTTCATTTCTAATCTATTTCTCTAATTTGAGTATATATGCTATATATGCATAAAGCCACTTTTTTTTGTTTAGCAAGCTGAATGCTGCTTCTTATATTGTAAGTCTGTAAATTGTAAGTGTGAGGCACTGGATCACTGTGTTCTCCATAAGGAGCGTATTCTACAATTGCCAGTTTATTTTATTTGACTTTTATCTAGCCCTTGCTGGCAATATACTGGATTTTGTTTGATGCATTTTGCATAAGGGTTCTCTTTGGCCCATTATGGTTTGTGTAATGAACCATTTGTCCTCTTTTGATGACATCCAGTTGCTCAAAACCTATAATGAGATGTCAGGTGAATTGCACTGATTGACACTGATGTATGGATCTATTGAAAGATTGCAGAGTTTCCTGAAGGGGAATAGAGGAAAATGGCTGTTTGGAGGTTTGGGTCTCCTAAGCATTGGAATTGTAATCACATAAACAGAACCACTTCTGCAGGTCTGAGGTGTCATTGTGAATTTTCTGGCTAATCCATCCATTCATCTCAGTGGTCTAGGACTTGCGCTTCATGTCATTCTTTGCCTTTGTTCTGTACTTTGATCTTTCAAAATGTCTGTCAGAAGAAAGTGTTTATACTGAATTATGTGTAGACAAGGGTAGGGTGCATACTTCAGAAGTTTGGCATGAAATTTGCTAAACAAACATTGCCAGTTGTTCTGCAGCAATAATCAAGGTATGGATTTCAGTTTAAAAATATGTAGGTGTATATTTTTCCCCTGAAAAATATAACTTTAATGTGGATATTTATGTACAGGAGATTCTATTTTACTTTATTTTCTTTTGGTAGCAGGCATCTATCACTCTTATTCTTAAGATTTACCATTAATATTCAGAGGAAGTTAAATAACTTTTTAAAATCAAATCTTCCTCCTAAATATCTGATTAAAGGAGTTAGCTAAACAAGAACTTGTGATGAATATTTTTTGTGTATGTATTTATCTCATTGATTCTAGTGTTCTAGTATAAGATACTCCATTTCGGTATCTATAAATTATGTCTCTTACAAAATATATATTGGCAAATACTAGAATTCTGCAACAAACCCCAAACAACAATAGGAACTAATTTCCCAGAAAGTGTGATAACAGGCATAATACCAAAAAAAAAAGGGGGGGGTGCATTAATTGCTGCAATCTGTTACAGCTACTCATTCTCTCATTTCTCATGCCTTTTGAAATTATAGAATCAAGTGGGTTTTTTCATCTGTAAAGTGTCTGAATGGTTTAAGAACATTAATCCATTTTTAATGATATGATATTATGGATGTATTATACATCTCAGTCCATGTCCCAAAACAATTTAGTTTGTAATGGGCAAGAGCAGAATTCAGATCTTTTGACGTTGGTCATATTCTTTCTTTATTGTGGAGACTGAAGTAATGGTGTTATCTATTGGTATTCCCTGAGCTTCTTGAGGAAAAGGCAGATCCTATGCCAATTTTGGGACCTTTTTAATTGAAATTGAATTATAACCTTCGGTGACACTGATAATCTTTAATCAGTTGTTTTTTCACTATAAATGAGGCATTTATGGAATCTGAATGAGCCCGGGCATTGAAATAAGGCAGCTCATAGTTGATCAGTATGATTGTATTTGATGAGCCCCAGGGATGAGTATTTTTTAATGTTTCCCAGGTGATTCCATTATTCAGGTGAGGTGAAAGCCCCTGAGCTCGGGAGATTGAGCACAGTGGTTGTAATTATGGGTATATCAGACTTTACTAGCAGAATGAGTTACATGGGGATCAAAGAACCATCCGGAGTAGTAGTTTGCCCTGCTGTTCTTCAAAGGGCTTATGAATTCTGAGAATCAGGACTGGTATGAGAGGGCAATGGTTGAACCATAGCAGAGAGCTTATGAGGCAAGAGCAGTCTGTTTTCCAGGTGTGGATTTCCTGTTATCTCCAGATCATTTCAGAGGCTAAATAAAGGTATTGGTCCTTAAAAGTTTTTGACTTGCTTAATATAGGTACTTCTTCCCATTCCTAGGGCTGTTATTATTATTATTTTTTTAAAGAGAGAGGGACAGTGAGAGAGAGAGAGAAGGAGAGAATCAGAGAAAGAATTTTATTTAGTTTTTCATGTGGCTTTCTTTGCTCGGAGACTTCTTTGTGAACATACATGGTGCTAGGGTTTGAACTCATGTACTTGCGCATGTCAGATAAGCACTGTAACCACTGAGCCACCGCCCCAGCTTCCCTAGGGCTGTTATTGAATGGTTGCAAATGTTTTGATAGAAATATAAAAAAGGGCATTGCTGTAGTTATTTCCTGTAATTTTTTTAGAAAGTGAGAAAGAAGAGTTCATTTTAATTTTTTCATCTGCTTTTTGTTTTTCCTCCACTTAGTTGTTTATCTGGTGCTGGGTATTGAACCCAGGTCCTCACACAAGCAAGGCAAGTGCTCTATCACTGAGCCACCTGTCCAGCCCCTATTTCCTGTAAAATTTTAAACATGAGACCAACCTAGGCCCAAGGCAGATCTAGTTTGGTCTATGATTTGCCAAACTAGAGAAAGAAAACTTTCTTGACTAGCTGGGCAGCTTCTGGCAAATTTTGTTGTGTTTAATGGCGTAGGTGGCCATACTGATGATGCTATGATAGAAGCTGTTGCCAATTATAAGAAGATCAAGAAATTTTGAACAGGCAAGCAATAGAGAAACCATATAACTGATTTCTCTGACCTTCACAAGGGATTTTTAATAAACTGTAAATTGCATATTTTCAAAAGTATTTTTGTAATACAGGCTCAAAACTTGAATGAGATGAAGTAAATAGACTTGAGTTTATTATTCACAGTTGTAATGCTTTCTAGCTGAGCACTAATGAGAATGCTTCTTTTTGTATGAAAAGATGAGCCTGTCTTTTCATGTATTTAATTTGAAGTTCTGATTTACGTAAATTCTTCTGTAATTTGGTTAAAAGATTTCAGAAATCTTTAATGAGGACCTATGGTATGTTTTACAATAAAAAGGATACCCTAAGTATGTCTCTTGCTGCTTCAGTTTACTCATTTGTAATAGTGCCTAACTTCTGGGGTGATTATAATATAAAAATACATGAATTTCAAGGATAATAACAATATTAACAACTATTCTGTTAATCTTTTTGTCCAAGTAACTCAGAGACCCTGATGAAATTGCATTTGTTTGAATATTGAAGACATTTTTCTACTTAATAGTATTTCATAATAGATTAGAGATTCCATTGCAGGAAATGAGGTGTAAATGCCACATTTGCAATGCTGTTTCCCTTGATACCAGGTGAAACTGAAGGATCCTTGAGAGGAACACACCAAAATCTGAACTCTTGAGGTAACTTTTTTTGCTAATTGCTGAAAGTTTTCAGTTTACCTTAAAATTTCATTTGTTTTTCATAAAAAACTGATAACGTGTTTTTATGGCATTAAGGTATGCTAACTTTTAAAGAGAAATAGAAAATTTATACTTGTGATTCAATATTTTTTGGTTGACCTTGATATTTTTAGAAATACGGGAAGCACTCTATAATTAGATAGTTAACCTGACTCATTCTAAATATAATGTGGGAGATGTTAATTTATTCATGTTGTAAAATATTTTGGAATATAGTGAATGTAAAAATTAATTATTAAAATCACAGACTGGAATTAAAATGTGACTAATGTCCTATCTTTTACTTTGAATGAACATTTGATATTCATTAAACCATACCATGTATATGGTTTGACCATATCATATATACTATATATGATCATAAATAAACATAAACACATATGGTATGGTTTAGTGGAAGCATAGGGTTGTGTGTGTGTGTGTGCATACACACAAGCGTATCTCCTCTGCTCACCCTGCAGCATGTATAGTGGAGGCAAAAGTATTCCAGGAAAAGAATATGAGCACCAAATTACAGGTTTATATGCTTTTCACTTTTATTTTACACTATTTATTAGCTGTGTAGCCTTGAACAAGATCACTTAACCTCTTCAGAGATACATTTTTCTCTTCTGTAAAATTAGCATGATAAAACCTACTTCACAAGATTGGGAAGTAAATGACATAATTTATGTAAGGTACTTGGTATATAACAAGCAGTAAGTAAGTTGACCTTTGCCTTTCTCCTTGGATGGGCCACAATACAAGTGACTCAGATGATAGTCTGCACTTGACCCCTGGCTGAGGAATGAGTGGGTCCTACAATTCTGCCCGCTCTCTTTAATCTGCTTAGACCCTGGAGGGCAGGCATGGGAAAAGTGGGAGGCCTCTGTGTACGGTGTTGATTAGCACATGACATCTGTGCTACCTGGGTCATCAAACAGTGGGACACAAGAGCGGTATATACTGTACTCACAGAATTTATCAAAATAAGCTCAGCATAGAAGTAGAAATAGTCTTCCTTCCAAATAATATTTGAAATGTGTACATTTATAATAATTCTTTATCCAAGATGTAAATATTATTTAAAATTACTAAATTTTCACTCATGTCATAATTTTTTATTCCATAGCATGAATGCCTGCTTTTTCATGATTCATATGTAGAATGCTTTGAATCCTCATCTTTGATATATTGAGACTGTTGGCACCCTGAATTGATGCATATTTCCACTTTTCCTTTAAATTATTGAATTGATTAATGTAGATTTCTATTGCTTTAGGAGCCTGGAATTCATGAAATAATTGTCGCACCATATTGATGTTGGCTTCCATCTATTAACTGTAAGACTAATGTGATGCTCCCTTTCCTTTGCTTGAATTAAGAAAAAGCTTGCGGAGATGCTCAAAGATCCAATTAATTGTAATCTGAAAACTGTGGATCAATCCTTTATTCTTCTATAAACTAAAACTTCTACTTTAGAGTTGCTTTATTTCATCAATAATTATAGGCTTTTGCCCTTAAAAACATTGTTGTCTTAATCAGCTTAGGCTACTATCATAATAAAATACCTCAAACTTAATGGCTTATAAATGCAGTTTATTTCCCACAGTTTCCGAGGCTGGAAGCCTGAGATCAGGGTGCCAGGATGATTTAAATTTTGGCAGGGATCTGCTTTCTGGCTCATGGATGGCAGCCTCCTTGCCTCCTAATACTATCACATTGGGGGTTAGTATTTGAACATATGAATTTTGATGAACACAAACTTTAGTCTGCAGCAATTGGAAATTGGTTTTCTGGATATTTCCTGTCAAAATGTGTTCAAGTTCTACCTAAAAAATACTGCAGATATTTAACCAGTTAATAGTGTATATTAAATCTACTGATTTCTCATTTATTCTGGAAGATCTCTTCTTGTTTGCTTTCTGTTAAGAATGGAAAATACCTCACTGTCCATATTTATAACACTTGATTTGATGAAATGTAAATATGGGAAAGATAGTGATTTCATTGTAAGCCTTAAAGTCTTCTTAACAGGGTGAATGTGGTAAATGTGTTTAGTATAATTTGAAATTTAGGTATCAGTCTCTAGAGTTTAGGCACATTCTATTTCTATAAATCAGACAGACTGTGTATTTGTGTGTGTATGTGTCTTTGTATACAGAGAGACAGAAAGAGGGAGTGTGTGTGTGGAGAGAGAGGGAGAGGAGAGTGCTGTAGCAGCTATACTGATCTTTCTGTTATGTTTTGTCCTCCAGAGATAATAACATAATGATGGTTCATTGATGATGTGATTGCATTTAAGATTTTAAAAAATTTAGTTACTCATATAAAGATAAGAATTCTGTTTTTTAAATTTTCCCTTTAAGATTTAAAGTAGAAACTTGGTCCTTTAAATAGACAAGGGAACGTGGAAGTGTTTCAATTTTATACCTTGAAAAATGCTTAACTTTCAGTCCAGAGATCCTAAGGCAGTCTCAGATTCCTCAGTAGGTGGCACAAAACTAGTAAATGTGGAGCCTTGAAAACAGATGATGCTTTCAATCATTAGTCAGCAAAATGAAGTGCTTGAAGGGTTCTGAGGTTGCAAAAATGAAAGGCACAGTAGAGAGGCAATCAGTTGCCACTCATCCAGTGAACCCATTCTGATAGAGCTCAGGGACTAGTGAAAGTGCCTGGAGAATTTCATGCAGATTTAGCGAAATGTAAGAGATTAAAATAACTATCAGGTGACAAATCAGAGTTTCTTCTGTAGAAATGTCAACACAAGTAGACATTTTCTTTCAGTATAAGCAAGTGCCACAGCTCAGTTTCTGAAAGAGCAAATCATTTAGGGTGTATTTGTGTATCTATTTGTATATCTATATTAGTTTTAATAAACATGTATTTATTTTATAGGTTTACATGTGTACATAGGAAGTACATCTATTTTGTTTTTCTTCATTGCTGCTCATATTGCAGTATATGTTTAATAACCCCAGATAAAAATATATGAGAATGGGTTAGGATCACATAAGAAATAATTAAGGGGAAAAGAGCCTAACAACCCAAAGACAAATTTTTTTCTATTTCCCAGAGTAAAATGAAATTATACACAGCTATACACATGTACATGCACCCCCAACTGTAGATATATATTTATTTATGCATGTATATTTATATGTGTATAAATATATTTAGGTGTATGCATAGGCTATTTTGGCATAAATGTATGAAGATATATAAAAACATAGCCCATATCAAAATGAAACAAAATGCATTCCCTTCAATATGTCTGTGCAATTGAAGTGATAGGCACATAGCAAAGGAAGTTTGTTTTTGTTAAATGACTTCTGTATTGTTTGTAATAGAACTAAATGTGGAAAGCCTTAACTTGATTTTATCTAAAGCTATAATTGGTCATTTGATTTATGGGCTCATTGGTTTTATTCAAATACCTACTAAAATAAAACCAAAGGTTTTATATAAATACATTAAATATATTTATATAAATATTTGAAATATTTCTATCTAGAAGTCATTGTTTTTATAACTTGTAGGGATCTTTGTTTTTAGTCAAGGTACAGTTATTGAAATATATATCTTTATAACCCATAAATAGCTTTTCAGTAATACTTTTGAAAGTCCACCACAAAAACATTTGATTGTGTGAATAATAGAGAATGCACTTAAGAAATTAATAAAGAGCTATATTTTAGTATATCATCAGTTTATATTGTTTATATTATCAGTTTAGATAAGTATAGATTAAAACTATGACCACAGTATCTATGTCACAATCACTGTTTGGTTGCTAGTATTTTTGTCAGTTAAAGCAAATGACCACCTTTGCCCACTGTAGCAAATAACCCTCATATTCATGTATACAGAGAGACTGTTTTGTTTGCAATGAGAAACATTTTTACTTTTGTGAGCATCTTCTTAGGGAAATCAATACTAATTGTTCATAGATCCTTGAATGCATTGCTGTGTTCTGCTTTTGACTAGCCTCTGGTCTTGTAATAGAGATCTAACTGAGGAAAGGAATTGGGGAGCCCACTAGATATGTTTTATTGACTCACACACATAAAATCTAGCTTTACAAGCAATTTTTTAAGTTAAAGAAGAGTAAACTTGAGTATGCAATCCATTGCTCTCTTAGTTTCAGAAACCAATGCAAGGACACTGAATTTTTTCCCTAGTATTTGTTTTTCTATTATACTTTAAGTTTTGCTGACGACCTTCACAATATAGTTGTTTATCTGGGGCTCACGGCACTTTTTTGGCAAATAATGATAAGGTCTCTGGTTCTTGATCTTCACCTGTGGTTTTAAATATAAATCTAAGGGATCTCAGTTCCACATTGACTGTAGAATTCCAGATGAATCAATTTGATCTTCCTGGCAGACCCTTGGTTCAGGGTCTTGCAGCTGACTTATCCAAGAAATCTTTCAGCAGGAGCAGAATCCCTCATTCTTCTCCTTTCCTCATGTAAAAGAATGGAGTAACTCCTTTTAGTCTTGCTATAAACCAATAGTCTTCTAGTCCCTAAGTAAAATGAGACATTTACTTATGTGAGTAAATAAAAATATGTCAAATTTCTAATTTAAAAACCAGAGACACTCAGGTTAAGTATTTAAAAAAAATGACTCAGCAAGGTTAAAATTAAATAAGGGGGGCTGGAGAGGTGGCTCAGTAGTTATGGCACTTGCCTGGCACGCGTGAACATGTGAGTTCAAACCCCAGCACCACATATACAGCAAGGTGTCTGAGGAATGAAAATCACATGAAAAACTAAATAAAAATTGCTTCTCTCTTTCTCTCTCTCTCTCACTGTCCCCTCTTTCTTAAAAAAAATCAAATAATGGATTAAAGTATATTCTAACTGGTATATAGTCAATAGGGAAAATGATAAAAAAACAACTCATGGAATATAAGACAATAAAAGCCTTAAGTGAGGAAGAACTTATTTTCAATTATCAAGAAACATCTACAGTTAAAGCACAGTTGGGATACTTCATTTATCAAAAACCAACAAAGAAAATAGCATTAAACTGAATAGCATTTGTTAAATTGTAGTATTGCAGTGAAGTGATTTAGATGAGCAAGAAAGAGACCAAAACATTATTTGCTTTACATTTGTCATTTATCTCCCAAGGTATATTATTAAACAAAAGAGAGTAAGACATACAGAGGAGAAAGATGCAGCAACTGCCCAGGGGCTTTTCCTTTGCCTCTAATGAAGCTGCCCTTCACTCTGTAGGCACAGACATGGCTCAGGCACCATCCCCACAGAGGAGAAGGGGTGGTGGAATACTTACTGTATTGCAATCTGTTCATAACATAGGCTTTCACCACTAATCTGGGAAACTCAAAGTAACAATTTGTGGGCTCTCAGAGGGCTTTTTCTTTTCGTTCTTTAAATAAGGTTATCATTTGCAAAATTGCATCATAATCTGGGAGAAAAAAGTAGTTAGTTGGTGTTGGGGGTTCCCACAGTATCCTGACTTGCAATACTCTAGAGGTCTGGACAGCTGTCTCTTCATATTTATAAAGCAAAACTTCTGAAAAGGATTAATTATGTTAGAAATACACTTACTTTAGGTCTTTGACAAATGGTTTTGGGAAAATGTGGAGGATATAGTTAATATGGTTAAATAAATATCTCAAGCTAGAAAGGGCACAGTTTATACTATCTGACCACAAAGAAATACAGTATAAATTAATAACAAAGCTTTTAAATAAGGAAATTACTGGAGACATAAAGAGAAATCCACTTTTTAAAATTTTTGGATCAAAGGGAAAGCAAAACTGTAATTACTGACAATTAAGAAAATAGTGGCAGTGATGGAACAAAGTATTATAATGTATGGCATATGACAAAATTACAATTAATAGGCAGATTTCAGACCTATGCTTTTTTATTAAGAAATAGAAAAGAAACTATGTACTTAATACTCAAATTTAGATAATGCTTCTGAAAAACTATGAAGGAAAGAATTTTAAAAACAAAATATTAATGATAGACAAATTCAATAGAGTAGACAAATAAGTTGAAGAGTGTGTGTTAGGAAAAATGTATGCTGAAATAAAAGTCTTATATCAAGACTTGGCAGTACATTTAACCTTAGAAAATAATTAAATATTTTGCATTTTTTGTTGCTTATTTCATATTTGTCTGTCAGGTTAGTGGAGTCTTGGATAGTTGATGAAAGATTTTAATGCCAATGGATACCTGAGGTTAAATACAAACTTGGGTCTAATATTTTTTCTGGATAGTGTCAATTTCAGCATCTTAAGGTATCTTGGACTCCCATCTTAAGGGGAAAAACTATTTCCATTCACAATAACAACAACTAACATAAAGTGTATTGGGAACAAACTTAACAAAAATATGTTGGGTATATAATGAAAACTTATGTGAGTGTGCATGTAAATGTATGAATACATATTTTTTAAATTGAGAGAATATTTGACTAAGTACAGCCATTTATATTTCTGGTTATAAGGATTCAGTATTATAAATATGACTTTTTTTAATATTTTTACAATAAATTTATGATTATAAAGTAATCCTACCAAAGTTTAAGAAATTTTGTTTTAAAACTTTGTTTTAACTTTGTGTTAAGAAACTTAAAACAAATGTAACATCAATCAGGAGCAATAAACATTAGGAAATGGCCATAAATAATTTGATTAAGAGGAGAAATGAAAGGGTACCTGCCCTGCAAGATTTATATATATATATGTATATATATATACATATATATATATATATCATAAAGCTGCAATAGACTTGAGCTGGAAAATCTAGAAACTAACCAACTCAACAGGAATGGGGATTGTTTGGCAGATTCACCATCTTTTCTAATCTTGTCGCACTGCTAAAGGATGTTGGCACACTTTACTACTGGGCCTGGGCATGGCCACGGAATACTGCACATAGGCACTATTAGGCTATCAAAGTTGGCAAGTGTGTTAAAGCATTTTGGCATCCCTTCAGGTAGAAGATAAAAGTGGCATTTAGATTAGTAAAGAAAGGAAGGATTATTTCAGAAGTGATTCTGGAAAAGCTGGCAAACTCTCTGGAAAATAAAAAGAGTTGGTACTTTACTTCACATTATATACTAAAATAAAAAATTGCATATGGATCAAAGGAAAAAAGAAAGCAAGAAAGCTTGAAAATAAGATATTTAAGTAACATCAAAATAAAGAAGGTCTGCTGGCATGAATGTAAAGGATCAAACCAATATAAGAAAAGATTGATAAATAAATTCACTCTAACATCCTAAGTTTCTTTAAGTCTTAAAACTACTAAGTATAATACATACTGGGCTTGTTTTTTACCATTTCATAAAAATTTGAAAATATGTATATATCCAATACATATACATACTAAATAGATTAAGTTAAAACATACTAAAATATTTTTAGTCATTCATTAAAAGTTGGTAGATTATGGGCAATTTTTTTCTTTTTCTTTACTCCAATAAATATGTTATTATAAAAAGGAGTATGTATCAGGGTTTGGAAGGACAACATAGGAAACTAATATATTTTTAGTCCTTAATATTCAGTATTTTTGCATGCATGAATTTTTAAATTTTCTTAACTACCTCTAGAAATATGTAATAATATTCTGCTTTTCAATGTCAGGAAGTTGAGGTTCAGTTAGATTAAGTGATCATTCAGGTAGAGAGCAACAGAGTTGAATTGGAAGCCCGTGGTTGTATAATCCCATGGGGTCATGAGCCAGCATCAGTCATGGGTCTCTGTTCTGAAGGATCTTAGAACTGGTGAAAAGGAATGGGGGAGAAGGGTAGGTTTAAACCCAGGTCTGATAGCAGAAGTGGGTTTATTTTACCCTACTTTCTGTGCCTGTCTCCAGTTCCTTCCATATACCTCCCATTCAGCCTTCAAGGAGATAATAAAATCTATACATTTCATGTATAAATGGTAGACTTTTGGAGACAAAACATCAGAGTTGGATTAAAAAAATAAACCCTCTCTTATCTCTGTTCACCTTTTACAGATGTGAATCTATGCTTAGAGATACTTTTTCCATCCTTTTACTGGCTCACCAACTTGTAAAGCTTGTATTCAAATTCTTATGGTTTCCAAGAGTGTTAATGTTGAGAAAGAAGAGTTTATTTTCTTATTATAGGCATTCAGGAATCCTTAATTCTATGTGTTAGAGGCACCTTGCTGCAAAACAAAAAGGCAAATGGTGGAATCAAATGTATGCATCACAGCTCCAGGGAAGAAATAAGCAACTTTTCAAATGTAGAAGTATTTTGAGACTGTTAATTATACCAGATAGGTGTGTGTTCAATAAATCTTTCTTCTCCCAGCATGTGTGCATCTCAAATCCCATCATTTCCTTTTTGGATAATAGCACCATAAGAAATGAATACATTTGTGTTAGGATGCTAGTGAATGTAGCCAGTTTACAGTATCAGGCTAGGATATGTTAGCCTGCTAAAATAAGGTTGCATGTATTTTAGAAAGGTACAAGACTATTGTTATAGTGTATTGTTCTCTGGCCTGAATTTGGGGTCTTCTGTGCTTCTGTTCACAGAAGAGTGTTACTTGAAAACATCTCATTTTAAGTATAACAAATTTCAAAATGACTAAAATGAGAGCCGTAGTTGTATTTACGACTTTGTTCCTCTGGAGCTGTTTGATGACAGTTTTCTTGTAAGTTGGCTTTAAAAAATACCTTAAACAGCATGATAGTGAGCACTTTGTTGCACAAACAAACCCAATTCACTGAAGCCTCTGATCCTTATGTTTTTAGGGACAGGAGGCGGTGTGTAACATTGAAGCTATCATAGGCACATTTTTTTTTTTAAAGCTGGAGCAAAACTTCCTTAGCACAGGGTCTGCTGGGCCACCTCTATTGCAGACAGTCTTTACTTTAATTGGGCTTTTTTTCTTCTTTCTAAATCTTCAGTAGTTTTCTTATTGCTTGTCAAAAACAGTCACACTCCATATAGCTCAAGGCTACCTTTCAAGTCACTTTCATTATTTAAATGTACTCTTTGTTTCAGTAAAATTATAGCATTTAATATTCAGATGATGATGCTTATCCATTTTCTGTTTCCTTTGATTATGTTTGTGGTTTCCTGATGTCTCTCTCATCTCTCTCTGGTGCAATCAGTCCTGCCTAAATGGTCCAGTATATCTTATTGAGGAAGCCTTATGCATCCCCAAATCTGAACACCATAGCTCAGTGGCTTCAGCTTTGTGCAGCCTCTTCTGTGTTTTCTTGCTGGCTCCGGTAAGCTATGGCATTCCCATAATATGCACGCTGAGCACCTATGCCATGTTGCAGTTTTCTCACTGTTTTCTGGTTTTCAGTCCCTTGGATATCTTGACTTCTTACCTCATTTGTTTTCCCATTTCTGTTGACTCTAGTTTTACACCTTTAAATGAGATTTATTTTCATAGAAATTGAATTGAAAATCTCATTTTTTATTTTTTAATTTTGCAATGGCCTTTCCAGGACAGCTCTTTTGCCATTATGCGAGTCACTTAATACTTTTCATAGCCATAGGACCTTGAGACCCAACCCTAACTCGATACTCAGGTCACTCAAACTTGCCTATCTGTCAGAAGAGGGGAATTAAACACTTAAGAGAAAATCACACTTAGCATTGCTTAATATGAAGTGGTTCCCCAGTCCCTTTTGTGCAGCCTATTTAAGCAGGGTAATAAAAATGACCTATTGAGATTAAATCACACCTGGAAAGAAGTATTCAGTCTCTTCAGCTTCCAGCAAATTTATTCCCACTCCTGTGCATTCACAGGGTGAAGATTCTCCACTGCCATCTTTAGTTTTTTCAGCTTCTAATGAGTTCAACTCTTGAATTTCAACCTAATTTCTCAGTTGCATTGTCTTTAGTTGCATGGCCAAATGCATTTTCTGGCAGAAGTAACTCTCCTGAGTTCGATGCTTTCAATCTCCTCCCCATTTTATTCCCCTCCCCATTCCAGCAGTTTTTCAGTCCTTTTTGGTTTGTGCTGCACTCCTTTTGTGCCTGGGCTTTCATGGACGTGTTAGTCTCCGATCTGTCTAGTTCTGCTGCTAAGTAAGGTGTGGTGAGCCTGAGCTTTTGAGGATAAAAGAAGACTCAAAAAAGAAAAACAACAACAACAAACAACAACAACAACAAAAAGAAAAAAACAGCGTCCCCTACTCCAAAGAGTGCCTATCTCTATCTTTGCCTTGAAGAGCTCCTTTTTAAAATAACTTTTTATCTTTTCTCTGTTTCAACATGGTCTGAATCAAAGGGGAATCCTGCTTTGTCAATTTTGTTTTTGTTCACAATGATTCTGGTTCTATTTATGATTATACCGGTACCCCATGGGGAGTCTTGCATATAGAAGGTACTCAATTAAATGTTGGATTTATAATCCTGCTCATTTTTCTTAATTCCCACATCTTATTTTCTTCTCCTATTATAGAATCTGAGTACAATTAAATCTTTCTCCAAATTGCCTATGTTTTATTTCTCAGTCAGAAGCTTGCAAAGAATATTTTAAACAGTTGTCGTGTGGGCTTTTCCTGAAATGCCATGTCACTCCAAAGTGATACTCTGCTATTTTGACTACTCATAGAAAATGAGGAAGGAGGTAGGCTGAACAGAGAGAAATTCCAACTGAAATAGTACTCTTGCCAAGCCAGTGGTAGAGGAACATTGCTTATCTTTAGAATTTTAGAAATAATTAAGTCAGTGTGAACTTTTAAAATCTTTCCTTTCAATGGTAAACTAAACGATTAAATAATAATAGCTGTTGGCAGAGTAAAAAAACTATTGAATAAATCATCTCCTTTCTTGATATTTTTGGTATTTATTCTAATGGTATGATGTGGTTATGTGATTTATTGAGAACTATGTGTTTGGGAATATAACAATGTATAATATCATTATCTGAAAACTAACTAATATCAAATCAAGTTATAGGGGACAAAGTAATCTGTGAGAGGAAGAAATGCTTTCCACTCACATTAGATTTCAGTAACCCAATGTTTTTCTTACTTTAAAGGGTTCTTAAAATTTTAGTTTTAAATCGTAATAATAATATTTTAAATTATCATGGGATATATATATATTCATCTTGTCTAGGGGAAAAGATTCTATTTGACTTAATCATGTGGGCTTGTTTTCAAAACCAATGTAAACATTCTGACTAAAATTCTTGCTATATGTGTGGCTGAGATAATCAAATGATGCAAAATTACCCCTAGAACCCTGTTTTCCATGTTTTCAAGAGCCCCTGCCATGATCCTCTGAGCACCTCTAAAACAGGCAGTGGCATAGGTGCCCGTCTTTGGGGCTACATAGCTTCTAGAGGCAACTTCCCATTAGTGCAAGTTTAGAGCCACAACATCATTTTGTTCAGCCTGTGAGGCTAGAAGATGAATGAAAGAAGGAGTGAGTTCTTTTCTTCTTCTTCTTTTGTTTTGTGTGTCTTTTTTCCCTTAAGTCCCAGGGGAATTTTTTTTTTTCATATTTATTAGAAGTATATAGCGATAGAGGATACAGATGAGGGGGAAACATTGTCAAAACAGTAGCAATCAATGCGTATAAACTTTGTTATCCAGGGGTAATACCAACGCATAGATAAACTACTATGGGTTTCATCTGTTGCAGTTTCCCCCAGAAGAACTTATGTGTTAAATGGGTAGTTCATGGAGGAATAACATTGGCTTCTGGGATGGTTCCCCCATCTTCCCAATCACCAGACTCCTATGAGTTCTTCATATACCCTCCCCTCTCCCCATCCCCTTCCCTACACCTCCAAGTTACCTAGGGAGCGTTCCCCCTGTTACATTGAAAGTCATTCAATTTGAGGTTTTGTTAGGTCAGCCGTCTGTCCTACTGCTTCAACATAAATTCTAGTATCAACAGATGAGAGAAACCATTCGGCCCTTAAGTCTCTGAGCTTGGGAGACTTCACTAGCATAATTCTATCCATCTCCATCCATTTGACTTTGAAAGCTATAATATCATCCTCTCTGATGGCCGAGTAGTATTCCATAGTATATATGAACCAAAACTTTTGTATCCACTCATCAAGTGAGGGGCATCTGGGTTGGTTCCATAATCTAGCTATAGTAAATTGAGCTGCTATAAACATTGATGAAGCCACATCGCTATAATACGCTGATTCTAAATCTTTTGGGAAAATTCCCAGGAGTAGGATAGCTGGGTCATAAGGTGGTTCCATCCTTAATTTTTTGAGGATTCTCC